>JACDJE010000141.1:1367697-1424640 GCA_016647715.1 Pavo muticus
AAAAAAAAAAAAAAAAAAAAAAATTGTCAAATTTGTAGCAAAGATTCTGTATAGCTGAGACAGAAGAAAGAGACAATATCCCAGTAGTGTGCAGGAAATGATGGACGGAATATGCTCTGGAAAAAACGCAGCAAGTTTGTTTGACACATTTAATATTACCAGTCCTTATGATTTCTGCTTGAATAGGATAATTTTCATTTTATATAAAAGGGAATTTCCTAAGACTGGAAAAGGAAGATAGATACAAGCAACAAAATCGAAATTTTAAATTTTAAATACATTTTAAGGGAACTAATAGCTCTTATTGTAAATATCATTCTTGGAGTACATGATTTCACTGCAATATTTTCACTGATTTTTTACTTGATTTTTGATCCAGTTCAGAAAAAAGTTTTCATATTAGTTATGCATGGGATTATTTCTTTCAAATCTGTTCCTATTTGAGATCTGCTCTGTATATTTTTTCTTTATTTATAGTTTTCAATTTCATTACCTTGGGAAATTTCCTTCTACTTTTTCAGTTTCAGTCTTGATTGAATTCTAGACAAATATGAAACATAACTACAGGAAGAAATAACGGTTCTTATCTTATCAAATATATCTTCCAATAGTCATGTGGAAAAAGGAAAAAAATATTTATGCAATACTTTATATTCCCAACTTTGCAAAATTCTTCAAATTCTTCTTATCCCTTCATCTCCATATTTGCCCAGTAAATACTGAAAAGTTGTGTAATTGCCTACTGAAAGGGATCACGGTTGGTTTTAGTTTGCTTTGTGGATTTTAAGTGGTTTTGATTGGTTGGTTGATTTGTTTTGTTTTGATTTTCTGGGGGAAACAGTAATTTACTGGGCAATGTATTGAAATCATGTTTCTTTTATAGTTTTCTTTCAAATCATTATAGAGTCAATTGATTGTTATCCTCACTTCTGTGGGATAAGCTATTATTGTATTCCAGCCTCAAAGAAACAAAGAGAAAAAATGAATGAAATTACACTTTTGTGTGTGTCTTTTTGTGCTTAAGCACATAAGCAGCTACTCCAATTCTATTCTAAAGGCTTGTTTTTGTAAAATTGCATCTTGTTTAGGTTGAATGAAAGACCCGGGTTGACCTCTGTTGATTTTGTCATCAGACTGTGTGCATGAAGTAGAATCCAATGTTTTTCTATATAGGTGCTTTTAACACTCTAAGGGTCTAAAATGGAAACACAGGGAGCGGATAATTTATTAGTACCTGAAGACAACCGTAATCATTTGCACTGTCTTGGAAAGTTGGATTTGGGATTATGAATCAGTTTGTATAATCTTGGTTCCTAAAAAGGAATGAAAGTAGCACTTTTAAAAGGCATTTCAGAGGATTACTCTTGCTCCTTTTCATCCAGACTTCTATTTGAAGTCTACAAAGATGTCTCTGGCTATTTTTTTTTGCTTTAAATGCAGAAGATGTGCTGTTGTTTTGTTTGTTTATTTTTTAATTTAACTACAAGGATTACCTGCATATTTTATCTGTATCCATAACCTTCATTAAAATATATTTTTAAAGTCATATTAATTAATATCCAGATATATACACTTATGACCTAGGTAAATTCCCAAGTAGTATGTGCCTGTTTTTTCTTGTAAATTCATCTAATTTCTTAAGATGTTATTATTATTGTTATTATTAGTCACCAGTCTTTTACTTTTCTATCTCAGTATTCTTCTTATAAAAACTGTCTGAGTGCACTTGGAAATCTTGTAAACTTTTTAGTGTCATGTGGTGCTCTAAGTTAAAAACTGCCAATGAATGCTTGTCTACTGAATATTTAATAGCAATAATCATGAAAAAATGTTACCTTTTCACTAATTGTTTTGGTTTATAACTCTTTTTCTTGCTGTGTATAAAATGTACATTCTAGGTGACTCCTGAGATAGCTGAAGATTTCCTGAGGCAGAATATTAAAACAGTGTATGATCTGTCACATGACTATAATGAGTGCCTTTATATTTATCAGGTATTGCCTTCTTAAATGCCAAGTTCAAGTAAACTGGATATTCTTCAAGGATGATTAAAAATAGCAAAACTGTGAAAAGATTTTAATATTGTACATCCCCATCTTCTGATCACTACTGTCTTAGATTAAAGACAGTGGGAGTTTTGAGTGACCAAGGGTTTCAGGTTATGTGAACAAAACATTGAAAAGAGAAGAATTTGTTCACTGACACAAACACTTTTGTGAAAACTCTGCCATTGAGTGCAAAATACTCTCAACTGACTGTCAGGCTTTTTTAAGTGTACGTGAATTTGCAAAAACTGAAGACTGTCCCTGGTGTATGGACTCTCAGGCAGGAGTATGGCCAGTCAACTCAGAATGATTCCTTTTGCAATGATCTGGTCTTCTCTGGGGATGGAGACGCTAAACTACTACCTCATCCCAATTGGGTAATCAAGGAGGAAGATTTACATATGTTTCCTGAAGCCTATAATTTTAAGTTAAATCTTGTTAATTGTAAACTACATCTAAGTAAACTTCCTGATGTATTTTTGTCTTGTTGACTACTGACAGCTAATCTGAGTACAAACATTGCAGATCCAACCTGGAGAATCTGAATTAGTGCAAATGAATATTTACATATAAGAACCTAGGACCAGACATGGGTTTAAAAGTTTCTAAAATCTGGCAATATAATTCTTCATCAATGTCTTTTTTGAGCAATCCACCAAAATTGCCACCCTCATTTTACTGTGTATCTGAGGTTTTGATAAGAGGCAAGAGAGCAAAATTAATGCCTGACAAGTCAAGGTGATGCTTAGATATGGAAAACAGCAAATGAAGGTATAGACGTCACTATTCACTCTAGCCTTTTTCTGTCCTGCAGCACAGATGATCTGCAGTTTGCAAAAGTCCTTTCTGAAAGGAAACTGAAACTGTAGTGGGCTACTTGATTACTTCCATCAAAATACCAGGGCAATTCATAGCCTTGTATTTTCTTTGCATAGGCAAAAAAAAAAAAAAAAAAAAGCAACAAAAACAAACAAACAAACAAACAGAAAAAAAACAGCACAGTCCAAATGCAGGCATAAATTAAGTGTTTCTACTGTATACATCCTTGTCACAGTTGAGAAGACTCAGCTTCTAGAACATGGCTAAGGTTCAGTCAGTTTTAGCAACGATCATGCTGATGTAGCTGTGTCCTCTGAAATGCTTTATAGTGCTGCGAAGCAGTTGCATATATTGAACATGCTCGTTTTTGTTATCTACACTAATCATCCTTACTTAGCATTTAAAACAGAATAGTTCAACCATGGTCGTAAAGGCACCGCACTGCTGCTGAGTTAGTTATAGCTGTCTCGTAAATTTTCTCTGAACTGTACTTTCTGTACATATATTCTCTACAACAGCCTTGTTACTGCCACAGTATAATTTTTGATTTAAGTTGAATTATATTTTAAAAATTACACTATTACATCTCATGCTACTGACAACACTTATTTTCCCCCTGTTCTCTTGAATGCCTACCTTAGTGTATGCCATGAGCAAGCACAGACCACTCTGCTCAGTTTTGTTTGACTAGTGGAGAACCATTAAACATGCTCTCTGCGACATGCTAGTCCCAGGGTCTCGACTACCTGAACAAAGGTTGTTGTCTTACCAGGATTTCTAAGTTCATTTAGCAGTTTTCCTGATTATACCCAGATCTCAGGTATATTGAGCAGTTATGTGAGCTGCCTACAGGGTAGGAACCTTACAAAATGATATTTTAAACTTGTTTGAAGTCAAATGCTCAGGTTTTTTTTTATTTTTTTTTAAGAACATTGTGCTTTAGGACACTCTTCATTAGTGTAATCTATTAATGTGTTAATTATTTAGATTATGATTTTCTATGATTTTTAAGATCTGTTTAAATCACTTTTTTAGCAAGTGGGAAGTAAACAAAACTTTTGTATTAAACACTGACAAATGCACTGCAAATCCCTCCCTAAAATAAAAGATAAAATATGCTCCTTGGATTGATAGAAATTCTCTCCATATAAGTTTAATTTCTCGTGAGGCTGTCCTAAGACTCCTAGCAATGAAGAAAATGAGACGAAAAAAAAGTCCTAAGAATAGCATTTAGGAACTTTCTACTCTCTCATCTTTTTTCTGTACTAATTTTTTTTCTAAAAGGAGTGACATAATTTCAAATATTCAAACTATGAGATGTTTTACACCTGAATTTTATGTTTTCAAGTTACTTCAGAGGAATCTCTGTGAGTGCTTTTACCATTAGGACTGAATTACTGCCTGATAAGAAACTTTTTCTTTAATGGAAAACTCACCTGAGGTTTTCTTAATTTCATATGAAAAAAAAATGTGATAAATCTTATTCCATAAAGTGTAGTATAATCTGCCTGCTGTATCGTGTGCTTTCACTGTAACATTTTGATTATTTGGATCTTTCCATGACTTTTTGCAGTGATCTATTTCATTTAAAAAAAAAAAGACATTCACCACTATGATTTTTTTTGAATTTTTTTCCCAGATTTTTCTCAATTTGTTATTAATTTGCAAGTCATTGTTTTCAAAATAGTGACAACTTTTATATTCATACATATTTATTGAAGTGTTGTGACACTGATTACAAAGTAATTACTTCAATAATCCCATCAAAAAGTGATGTTATAGCTGTAAAATTGAGTAGGTAACTAATCATACTAACACCCATTGGCCAGATAAGAAGATTTGGATTAACTTGGAAGACTTTCTGGACTCTCACTTAAGGGTTGAAGGCTGTGAGGATGTCCCAGTACACAGTAAGGTCTATAACAAGTTTAAGAATCACTAATATTTTTCTTGCTTTGTTTGTTTGTTTGTTTTGGTTACCGCATTATTAGACAATGCTCGGTTTCCATACTGTTAGAAGTGCTACAAGTTTTCTGTATTAACCTTTCTGTCACATAAACTCCAGTAGCCTACCTGATGTCATCCTAGCTGTTCTCCCTAACTACCAGTAACAAAGATTTTAAAATGTCAAAAAAAATTAAAAGTGGGGATTTTTTTTTTTTTTTTTTTTTTTTTTTTTTTTTTTTTTTGTACTTTTTAAACCATGAGTGCTTCATGAAGCATTTAGTTGAGTTTTGGAAACTTCATGTTTAATACACTTTCTCAACTATATTAAAATCAAACAACCATTTCTTGGACATAACAAGAAACAAAAATGACAAAATAAAAATACAATTTCTAAGTTTAGAAAGCAAACAAATTTTGAGTTATATGAAATATATTTTAGATCATTTCTAGAAAGACTATTTATTTACAAAATGCAGAGTCAGCATGTCAGTTCTATTTCTTTTTAATTGATTTAGAAAGACTAGACCTTAGCACAGCAAGCTGTCATTGGAAATGATTGTTGCCACACTTATCTCTAGGTGTATGTCTTTCTCTGTAATTGACAATAGCAGTGGAAGATGTCACAGGTGGACAAGTGGGTGTAGAAGTAATATCAGAAGGAATAGTTTTACTTGACCTTATTTCATTTGTGAATGGTTGCTGAAATAGTGACAGGCCTGCTTCAAAAGTAAAGCTTCCCGTTTTATGATGTTGGCCCATGACACCAGAAGCAAATGTTGGTGCTATGGCAGTAGAGATTGAACCTTCCCATCAGTATTCAGTTACATTTTGTTGCTGTGTGACAGATGGCAGCTGAGGGGCAGTCTGACAGAATGGCATCTGACATGGATGTGCGGATGAAGAAAGGTGGGCTACTGAATTCTGCCATGCAGAAAAAATGGCGCCCACTGACATTCGTCAACACTTGCTGAACATTTTTGGAGTCGATGTGAGCACAGTGAAGCCGTGGGTGGTGTGTTTCAGCAGTGACAACAGCGATGTGAGAGACAAGCCAAGTTCTGGATGCCTATGCACAGCAGTCACACTACAAAATGAAGAGCATCTCAATCAGCTCATCTGCACGACAGATTGCATCCAGAGAACTGTGTATGGAGCTGAATATTGGCTTCCATGATTTGGAAATGACGATGGCAATGTTGGAATATCGTAACACTTGTGCCAGATGGGTCCCACAAATGCTCACAAAGGAACTGGAAGAATCCTGTATACAAGCTTGTCAGGACCTATTGAAGCAATAGGAGGCTGAAGGGTGACAGTTTCCTGGGTCATACAATTACTGGTGACAAGATGTTTTGTCACTTCTGGGAGCCAGAGTCAAAATGGCAGTCCATGGAGCAGAAATATGTGAATTCCCATTGAAGTAAAAGTTCAAGATGCAGCCCTCTGTGGATCATGTGATGTGCACTATCATTTGGGATAGGGAAGGGGTGATCCTTCTGAATTTCCTGGAACTCAATCAACTCTGACCACTGACTAATCTGAAGGCCCAAACTTCCAGAGTAAGGTCAGAGGAGAAGACAACCTTTCTCTGCAACATAAAAATGCCAGGCCTCATTCCAGTTTGAAGACTGTGGAGCACATTACCAGTCCTGGCTAACTGTCCTACCACATCTACTGTATAGTCTAGATTTGGCATGTTCTGACTTAAACACACTACTATGGGGCCTGAGATCCTTTCTGTATGCAGTCTTGCATTGAGTACATAAATAAATATGTAAATATTTTAATACTGCACTGCACTGCAGAAATGAACTTGAAATGTCATCAGAAAATTCCTGTAGATGATGTTATGCATCTGTACAACTTGATGGCACCAAATACAACATCATTTATTGCTGCCAAGCATTTCACACACTGGACTGTGCTGCTTCTTATGTTCAGTTCCATGGTAATTCACTTGAGCACTCCCTGTGAAGTTAGGTGACAGTTCTGAAGAAGCCACCAGTTCTAATGTAAGCCGTGTAAATACTTCTGAGATCTGGTTTAAACAACATATAGTGTTTAGCACACAGGAATAGATTTTTAAGCTGCAACAGGGGAGGTTCAGGTTGGATATCAGGAAAATGTTCTTCACCAGAGTGGTTGAACACTGGAACAGGCTTCCCAGGGAAGCGGGCACAGTCCTGAGCTGCCAGAGCTCAAGAAGTGTTTGGACATCACTCTCAGACATATGGTTTGATTCTTTGGGTGGTCCTGTGTAAATCTAGGAGTTGGACTTGATGATCCCTATGGGTCCCTTCCAATTCAGGATATTCCATGATTCTATGATTTCTCAATTTTTACAATTTTATGAAGATTCTCATAAGTCAGAATGATGTATTCAGCTCCATCATAGGTGAATGTCAAGTTATTTTTGTTTAACATATTTTTATTTCTCCATATCCAAGTGGGACACTGAGTTCTTCACTGTCATCTAAGAATTTCACCTTGATGTCATGTGTCTTGTTTCAGATGGCCTCCTTGACAGCCTAAGTGGAATTTCCTTCTAGTACGTTTGCAACTTTGTGTTGCTTGATCCAATCAATAACAGTTCTTATACAGAACTACATGATGTTGCTTTCAGCTGTATTATGTCCTGTATCAGACCATCAGTTCCAGTAATCTCAATTTAGCAGTTCAGCTTGTCATTTCTCCATCTCCATCTTTCTCCCCCAGAAGCCCTGAAAATAAGATCCACGTGTCCTTTGCTATCATGACATTGCAAATTACAGTTCTACCTAAAGCTGGTTTATTTGTTGATGCCAGCACTTAACTTTTAACACATAAGACTATAAAAGGGGTTGAAGTGAATCATTGTTATTTGCAGCATTTAGTGCTTGAATGATTTATCTAATTCATCAGGAAAAGTGCCTGCTCTTTTCTGTATTCTTAATTCCAGTATAAATAGAATTTTAATTACCACAACCAGAAACTCAGTTTTTATTCTGTGCTCAGGAGCCAGTAACAACAAAATCCCAAGTAATACTGTCAGTATGGCCCTGCCCCAGAGTTAAAATCACCTTAACATTATTAATCACTGGGCATTTTTCTGTCTGAGAACATACTTTATTCCCTAGGCAGCTGCTAACATTTAAATGAGGCATCATTTCTCTGTCTCACTTAATCACTGTATACACAATTAATATTCCTTGATTTACAGAGTTTTGATATTGTACATGATTTTATATTCTCCAGGAAATTTAGAGGATAGCACCATATCTACTCCAACCCTAATAAGATATTAGTCTGTTTCAATCAGAAGCAAAAGACATGAATACAACTTAGTTAAATCAGGCTTTACTGCCTCTTGATATTCAGATGATTCCTGAATTATTCTGGCAGGGAAGTAACTTAAGTAATAATAACTTTTTTTTTTAAGTGGTTAATATATATCTACTCAGAAAAGTGCAGATGCCTGCAATTCAGCCTGAGATTTCCCCTGTTACCTGATTTATTTTCTAACTCGTAGGACAACTTATGTTCATTTATTGTATCTAATACACAAGTTGCAAATCTTTTGGTACAATCTTCCAGAATTTATTTTATTGTAAATTACTCCTACCATGATTTAGCAGAGAAATACAAAGTTACTTCTGTTCTATCCTGTATTAAATTATTTTCTCACAATCTAAATAATGATGCACATGTGTTAAAAAAAAAAATCTAAAATTCACTCTTTCTCACATGCATCATCAATTACTACTACCTTTTGCTATTATGTTAAGACCTAGTGCATTTACTTCATTGACATCTGCAATGCAACAAACTTGCCCTAGTAGTGTTTGACATAAAATGGCGTCTTTTCTGTTTCAATCCCATAATTGTCATAAGTATTCAAATTTTTATTACATTAAATGTGTCTATTTGAATTTCAACTGTTGTAATCTTTTTATTAGCAGTTATAAGACACAGCTACTAATGACAAAAAATAGTATACAGGTTAATTTTTCATATTTACTATGATAAAATGAAATTGTTATTTAGAAATGAATATGTTGCCCAGAGCACAGATGCTTAGTGCTTCTGTTTACTACCCATCTGCTCTTTGGCAATGAAGATATAAGCCATGCACAGGGCATTCTTAAAAGAGTGCTCTAAACAGAGTGCATTGAGAATTTTCTATGCAGCTTGCTGAAGCCTGAACTGGAAACCATACCATCAGTTTCCCTCACTAAAATGAGACTGCTCTCTCACATGAGGACAGAAGTATTTCTGAAACTCAGACATGTTTGTCTACGTGTTCTTCTCTATGAAAATTAGATCCAAAGGAAAGAGGACCCACCATGTATTTTATTTCTACCGTCATGAAATAAAGGTGCCATATTTCCCTCTGTCCCCTTTCTAATTTTGGTGACCCCAATGAAATCTTACTGAGGATTGCATAAGCACAAATTGTCTTAGTGACTACTATATCCTATTTTCCAATAGCAATCTGAGTGATTGTAAGAGGCTTGGGGTTCCAGATTATTGATCGGAGTAAAACAGTGTTAAAGAAAAAAACATAGCTTAATTGTAAGAACAAAATTTTAGCCTTAGAAGAAAAGTACTGACTAACTTATTAAGTGAAAACAGGAAGAATGGTTTCCATTTAAATAATGAATTTTTAGGGTGAAGGGAAAAGCAGATTTCCGGAGTGTAACAAATTGCCTTGAAAAACAGAATGGGAATTCACTAAAACAAATAATTTTATCAATAATATATAGAAAAGATCAAAGGCGGTAAATAGCTATGGAAAAGTGAGTAAACATTAAAAGTGAGCTGTAACAGTAGAAGAAGGAACTATAGGAGAATTGAAGTATGAATCGTGCAGATTACCATCAAATAAATACTATTTTGGTATAAGGCTGAAGAGAAATCCCAAAAGCATTGGTTAAACGTTGTAATAGCACTGAGGTGCAGCATCCCAGCTGCACAGACCAGGAGTATTATCTGAAGCCTGAATGATATGACATCTGATGTTGACATATGTCAGTTATATGTTAAAAGAGCAGCCTAGATATGCCAAGGAACAAGATTGTACAGGCAAAAATGTTGAGTACTATGAACACTTCACTACCTAGCTTCAATCAGTTGCATGTGAGTTTTGCACAATTTAGCTATGTTTTTAAAGAAAATCTAGCACACTGAAGTACAGAGCAGTTATCTGAATGACATAAATTATTGAAACTGTTCATTTTTTGCCAAGCTTCCAGCTATGAAAGAGGGTTCTATTATCTGCTCTGCACTGGACTGGAAATTTACTTGTATTCAAGAACATGAGAATATCTTCAGTGTGAATTTTGCTTCTGCTGTTGTCTGATTACTTTGGGGTCCTGTTCTGGTTTGATTTTTCTAAAGCTTTTCAGTCACAGATGTTTAAGGGTAGTTAGGTGCTTAATTGGTGTGGAAGAACTGTGAAATACCATTGTAATGGATATTAAATACAGCCTTTTTCAGTTCAGGATTTTTCAGCGCTGTTTTGTCTGGAGGAAGGTGAGCAGTCTAGGTTGGGCTGGCTGACATATTGATACACAACACTTCAAAGAATGAAACTGTGCTAACTGAGGATGCAGAAGTTCTTTACCCCTCCCTCTTATGACACTCAGGATCAAAAGAAACCTTATCAGCTTTTCTGCTCTTGCTTTCAGAAATGCAGCTTTAAAAGTTTGATTTGCTTTTGTTATTTAATGTCTATGCGAGATTTGTGATCATACAAGTATTGTACATTTTGAGAAAATAGAAGAACGTTTTGGTTTTATATTCTGTTTCTTATGCTTGGAAATGGTGAATAGTCCCTTACTGACATCTGTCTTTGATTATCACTCATCCCAATGCACAACCTGCTGGAATTGTGCATTAATAGTACAGCACGTACAGAAAGATGTCACCAGGGTTTTCACACATAATAAGCTTTTTAACATATCTGTCTGATTTCAGATACAAATCTGAAAAGATATTGATGACCTTGCTTCTAACCTAGAATAAAGTGAGATGTTCATTTACTGCAAATGGATACAGCCTCTTTGACTGTTTGGCGCTAGTTTGATTAACGCAGAAAAAGAGCCTGGCTCAGTAAGAGCGAATGTATTTCCTGCACCATTTTAGGAGTTTGTCCTTGTTTCATCACTAATCTTCTGTTTGGATTACATGGAAAGGAAGTACAGAAATATTGTTCACATGACTTGGAGAAGGTTTGTTTACCTTGGCTTATATATTCTCTTCTTTCCCTTGGGTGAACTGTAACTCCCACTGAATTTTAACTTCCATTAAAGTCTTTATAAAGAAGGGCAGGATATTTTTCAGAATTTAGTTTGCAAATAAATGAGAGACTTACTTTCTGTCAAAGGAATAAAACCATAGGTAATTCTGAAGAGATGCATTCTGCTTTAGACGGCATTATATAACCATATAACAAAAAGACTTTGATAGTCTTTTGCTGTTGTTGTTTAACCCAGCAGCCTGCTCAGTACCACACAGCTGTTCCCTCACTTCTCCATCCCAATGGGTGGGGAAACAGAATCAGGAAAAAAAAAGTAGGACTTGTGGGATGAGATAAGAACTATTTACTAAGACAGAAAAAGAAAAGAGAAATAATAATATTTTGTGTATATATGCACCACCCTTCAGGCACTGCTCCCCACAGTTCCCCACAGGCTGCAGCTCTGGCCTGGAGAGAGGGTCGTGAAACACTGGAACAGGTTGCCCAGTGAGGCTGCGGATGCTCCCAGCCTGAAGGTGGTCAAGGCAAGGCTGGATGGGGCTTTGAGCAGCCTGGTCTAGAGGGAGGTGTCCCTGACTATAGCAGGGGGGTTGGAACTAGATGATCTTAAAGTTCCCTTCCAACCCAAAACATTCTATGATTCTATGATTCTATTTAGTTATAGTAAGAACATTGTTAGCGTGAAAAGAGCTGGAACTTGTTCCTGTGAAGGATTTACTACATTTTCTAAGCCTCCTGCAATTCAGCTAAATAAATGCAACAGTTAGCACTGAACTGTATCAACAGTGACCTAGCCAGCAGTAAGTGTTAATCTGAGAATGGTACAGAGACAAGTAGTTCTCTTCTACTGCTTGGGAGCGAGTTGCATTTAAGAGGGATTTAAATATATTTTTTGACTATTGGAGTTTTGTACTTTTTGTTGGTTATTTCTTTTTTCTCTCTTTTTTTTTGGGGGGGGTGGGGGGAGTTGGGAGAAGAAGAGAGTTGATTAGCAGTTTTTCAAAAATGACAAACATAGATTTAATATCTAGAGAAAGATGCAAGGAAAGACAGAAATATTTGGGAAGGTGAAGCAACAGCTATGTCTGCTTGTATATTGGTAATGAAACTGACATTTTCTATTATACTCTTTTTTTTTTTTATCTGTGTCAAGACAAAGAGAGAAGAAAATAGCATGGCCTAAAATATATCAAGAATGCTTGTTAAATCTAAAATGTGACAGAATGATCCAGGAGCTCCACAATTGTGTTGATCTTCAGCCTGAAAATTTTCTGACTTAGTGAAAGAACAGGAATGCTATGAAGAAAGGGAGGTCAGTCTTTTCTTGATGGAAGAGGGCTCTCCCTTTTGCCGCCACTCTGCTCCACAAATACTTTTATTCCTCCAACATATTTGTCAAATGAAAAGTGTACTCCTCTGAAATCATGATATTCTACTGGAAATATTGTTGTCAGTCCTGTCTTGGTTCTCTCTCACATATCAACACCATGATGACAGGAAACAATGGGCAAAGCCATCTGCAAACTAGGCACGCTGTCATTATCTACCAAACAGACATCATTTTGCTCTGTAAAGGAAAATGCTAATAAAGTTGTTTAAGTATCGATTAGGAGTCTCTGTTTCTTGGAAGAGTCCAAGGAATTAAGACTGGTGGGTGTTTGGTTAAAAATAGGCATTTTGTACAGTCCATTTTGTCTCTCAAAAGGGAAGGTTAGAGGGAAGATGTGACCCTAGTTAGCCGGTACTGATGGGCTTCAGAAGTTTCCAGTCCAGCAGAGTCACAGATTGGGCTTTGGTGGTATGCAGCAAGTGATGCACCGGGAGATCTCTACTTGGCAGCAGTGAGGCCAACTTTTTTCAAAGGGTTGGAAGCCAAGTGCAATAACACAGTTGTCAGGACAGAGTTCAATCCCATGGCACCCAGGAGAGGTAACTAGGGCAGATCTGGAGGTGGTAGTCAGGTTCAACCAAGAGGACAGATTTTCATGCAAGTCCATGGTGATGAGGCATGCTTCTAGGTCAAATCAGGAAAATGAGTCAGTGTCAGGCCCAGTGAGGGTCACCTGGGTCAGACGTGGCTGGGTTCTATCTTGTCCATGTCAGATAGCTGAGCAGGGCCCTGGGAATGGGGGTAGGCCATGGGCAAATTTGGCCCTGGTGAGTATTAGTTGAACTAATGTAAGCTCTAGTCTGCACACAGTAGAGTGGTGCATTTGTATATAGAGAAGAATGAATAAAGCTACGTGAATTTTCCTCTGCTAGAACACTAAGTCTTGCCTTACTTAATTCTGAATTGTAAAGTGTAATGCTGAGAGAGATTTATCATGGAAATAAATGACACAGCAACATAGTAGTTATTTCATTGTTTGTACCTATCTTCTCTGTTTCTGTCTAGAATCCCCAGAAAATCACAGAAGGTAGTTTCAGTGAACCGGAACATGAAATATAGGTCTAGGACTAGACCCCCACATTCTCACTCAGCTGTCACGTAATATAGTCCTTTTATTCTCAGAAGTCAAGGATTTGGTAACGTAATTAATAGATGAAATTCTACTTCCTACAGGCTGCAGGTGGAGAGTAGGTTAATCTGGATCACAAAGGGTGTTTAATAGTTAAAGGGTGTAAATTCAATAACTCACTTTAAATTTTTTAAATAATGTCATGCTAAGTAATCAGAAGGAGAAAGAAGACTGTTACATCTCCAGAATGTCTGGCAATTTATGTTTATAGGTCATAGGATATGATTTGTCATGCTTACTGGATGCCAAAACAGATTCTAGTGGGAATACTGATTTTATGTTATAACATTTGTTTTGGAAAATGGAAAGGAAAGAGGTCACTTGTTTGATTTTATTTATTTGCAGCCACCCAGACAGACTAATCCAACTTGGCTCTGCTGTGTGGTGACTTTCATTGCTGTTTCCTCAAGGCAAGACTCCTGCTTTACACGGGTCTGAGTAGATTCTTATATTTTGAAAAAAGGCTGTAAAAAAATTGTATTTGAACATAGCGACAAGAACAAACAATTAACAAATCCAAACAAATAATAATTAAAAATGAAAACAAAAGCACCAAAGTTCCAAAAGGCTGACCAGAACAATCAGGAACAGGAATAATTCTGTGCTCTTACAAGCCAATTCATTTCTTCCAGGCTCTCGTTCTTAGTCGGGAAAATGTGGCTGTGATCTGGCTGTGTCTTCTGTTCACTTCTCTCAGCACTCTCTTCTGTTCAAGACACACAGCTTGCTGAACACTCATACTTGGCACATCCCACCCAGCACTCAAGGAAGTATTTTTGGTCTTTTGTCTGAATGTTCCCAATTGCAAGAGAAGGTGCAATCTCCCAAGGCAATCTGCACATTTATTCATCACTTTGCTACTTCTTCTCCTTTAACTAAGTGCTAGCAAGGCACAATTCATGTGCTTTTAACGGATTGGTAAGCTACATACTCTGAAAACTCCTTAATTTTGTACAGTAGGTTAGAAACCTACCTACTCTCTATAATAAAATACTTTTGTAGATAAATGTTTCAGAACCCAGTTCTAAATATTAGGTTTCTACAACCGTATTTATCTTTTTTTTTTTTTTTTAAAAAAAAAAGAGCATATCAGAGTTTAGGGCTTAATTTTTTGAAAGTTTCAGTAAATGCTACTCTTCAGATTTAGGTTCCTAAATATAATGCATACCCTGACATTAGTTTTCATGTAACCATTATATTAAAATACCACTTTCATTAAAATTATACTAGAAATAGTAAACTGTATTTCCCAAACTATAAAGAAGTAAGAGAATATGTTATGGCCAAGTATTTTGTTAGCACTCAGGTAAACTGAATTTTTTCCAACCTTATACATTCAAGTTTGATAACACCATTTTATTGCTACAATGTAGTGTTTTGGAATGTTATGTATTTGTGATCATGTTTTGTAACCAAAGCAGACAATTATTCTATCCATGCAGCAGAAGAACATTTGTTGTAAAGTAAGCAAATAGATTCAGATGGAAATACACTAAGATAATGTAACCAATGGTGATGTATATATATAAATTCTCACCAAAGCCTCAACACTGGAGTGTGGAAAGATTTGGTTGTGTGACTATTGTCTGTGGCAGAAATAAAATGACTACATTACATAACAGCTGAGTGAGAATTTGGGGGGTCTGGTCCTAGTCCCGTATTTCATGTTCTCTTTCACTGAAACTACCTTCTGTGATTTTTCTGGGGTTTCTAGACAGAAATAAAGATAAAAAACTAAGAATTTCATGAATGTGTATGTAGAGTAATGCAAACTTGTTGGAGGGAAACAGGAATATTAAACTTATTTAAACAGTGTTATGTGACACTTTTGAGGGCTTCTCCAAAAGTAATGCCTCCTATTTTATGATGTTGGCTCACAACATCAGAGGCAGATGTTGGTGATATGGCAGTAGAGGTTGATCCTTCCTGTCAATATTCCATTACATTTTGTTGCCATGTGACAAATGGCAGCAGAGGGGCAGTCTGACAAATGACGTTTGACATGGAAGTGCGTCTGGAGTAAAGGTGTGGAATTGAATTCCTCCATGTGAAAAAAATAGCACTTACTGACATTCATCAGTGCTTTCTGAACATTTATGGAGACCAAACAGCCAATGTGAGCACAGTGAGGCCATGGGTGGTGCGTTTCAGCAGTGGTGACAGCAACAGTGGGTCACCTCCACTGGTGCAGATTTTTACGTGTGGCATGCAGGCTCTTGTTGTGACTGTGTTGAAAAATAGTGTCCTATAGCTGACAATTTGCTCTACCAAATAGTGTTATTGTGCTCTTTGTATCAGTTGTAGTTTCTATGGAAATAAATAGGAGGCATTACTTTCAGAGTAACCTACATATAAATGCATGTGCCATGTAACGATATACTGACTACATCTATGTATAGCATGTAACTGTTCTTACATAGTTATATATGAACATACATAGTGTGACTTCTAGTGAAACACTCCTTCAGAAATAAATCATTTTCACTGCATATAAAACAACTCACTGTTCTGGAAAAGGATAGATATTTCTGTCTCTTTTGCATAGGGTTCTATGGAACACATGCTTCTTAAGACAGGAAAAGTCACAGAAGATGGCCTAACAACCCACATACATACTTTTTTTGTACAAATAAATCAACGTGCATTTCAATGAATTTTTGTTTAAACAGACAGATAAGGGAATAGTAGCTTACAAATCAGCAGGGAAGCCATTAATACACAGACAATGTTAAAAATTGATTCAACTTTCTCTTTGATACCTCATCAAACACAGGACTCTGGAGTCAACAGCTAAACACTCGCTACTGATTTTTATTAGACGTGTTAAATAGTTATTTCTCCTGATTCTATATCAGCTTTTGAAATACTTGATAAGCCTGTGAGGCCATTCTTTGTCTAGTGAAACATTACAATCTTACAGGTATTGATTGTTAAGTGTTCTTATATTCTTACCTTGCAACAAAAATGAAGGTAGCTTGCACCCGCAGATGTGAATGTGGACACTTCATTAGGCACACTAATGGTCCCATTTGCCAAGCAGATTTTGGTACAATTATGCTTCCAACAGAATATGGGATAAATTAGTCATGAACCAGTATGAAACACAGAGCAGGTTCAAACACAATTCATCTTATATACAGAAATAATTTCTACTTCCTCAGCATTTGCTTTGCTCTCTTTAAAATGCAAACATTTAGCACTAAAAGATGTGGTTCCTAGCAGTTTCTTATTGTACAGAAACTTTGCATTTTTTTCATTTGATTCACCTTACCTTGCAGGCTGTGTTTAACTAGACCTGTGAGCAAGCACTACAGAGATCATCAGGGCCATAGTTGTCGATCCATTCAATTAGCAGTTTGGCTGGAATTTCATTCTGCAGAGAGCAAGGGAGGAAGGGATTCATCTTGATATGGACCTACCCAGGAACCTAAGCCCTCCAGGGAAACTGCAGTCAGATGTACAGTTCTGAATTTGTCTTTTGAAATTTTGATCACCCTTGGAGCAGTCTCTGCAGCTCTCTCCTCACAAGGCAATTTCTTTTTGTGGCATCATCTTACTTGTACAGAACCTGCAAAGCCTTGTTATGCCATACTGAAATCCTTGATGTGGCTGTTGTATCTCTCTTGCCTGACACTTCCAAAATGGAAATTCCCATTTAGAAATATTTTTAGTGTATTTTTCAAACAAGCACACGCTTTCAGATCAGTGAGCATGATTCTTTTTAATTTGCATGGGGATTGCATTCAGATATACCTGTCAGAATCTCATCTTATTGGCCACTGTACAGATATACCATAAGAGACAATCTGTCTTGGCCTGTGTGTGTGTAAAATGTGAAAACACAGAATGGGCTGGCAAGAAGGAGGTATCAGTAAAAGCAAGTAAATTACCATACCATTACTGAAGTCTCAGCTTACTTCGCTTCAATGTTGTCTGTCTGCAGCACACTGCTTGCTGTATTCTACTACACACAGAAGTCCATAAGTACAGCTATGAACTTTGCCTGTTCATAACTGGAATACACACAAGGCTTTGCAGCCTTTTCAGAAGGATTAAAAGTTTGGTTTTAGCATAAGAACAAAAAGGAAAATAAGAAGTGTTCTGCAGGTTTGTATTTTTCTGCTTGTTTTCCTCTGATCTGAAATGAAATAGTTAAGAATTCTATTTTACATTCGATACAGATTTGACTCTTTGAAGTGTTTAAACAGTTCTAAATTGATCTAAAAAATAAAAGCATCCATACTACTAGGGAAGCCCTGTCAGAGGCAACAGATGCTAGACTTGTGCATATTCTTAAAAAGGAATGTCTGCTTCCAAAAACCACTTCAAAGATCTCCTCTTATGACCAAACTATGCTATTTCCCCCTCACAGGAGCTCCTTAGAAGAAGCTTTTATTCTTTCAAGTATTCTTTAAAAGAGTTCCCAGCTCTCCTACTGACAGAGATTAAAAATGCGTTGTACTTATAACAGGTCTTCAGATTAAGTGTTCAGTCAAACCTGATCACTTAGTCTCTTTTGTGGGTAGTGACAACGATTGAATGTTTGTAGTCTGTCAAGCTGCCAATGAAATTCATCCTTTTCACATGAAAAAAAAAAAAAAAGAACAAAACAACAGTGTTGTCACCCCTCCAAGTAACTTCATTACGGAAGTTTTGAATGAAATTTTCAGATTGAACTTTTTCCTTTAAAGTGTTTTGATGCTTTAGATCAATCCTGTACTCCACAAAACATTTATGAGCAATGTTATCAAAAAATTTCAGCTGAAAATAGCCAAATGTCAGCTTGCAAATATTTTTTTTGCTGTTAAAAAATTATTTTCCACTTAGAAATACTCATGCTATTTGTTCAACCAGATGAAACATTGGTTCTGTATATTTACTAGCGTAGATGAAACATCAGCATATATTCCTCAGCACTGGATAAAACACCTCTGCAATGACATCAAATTTGCAATATGCTGTCCAACAAACACTTCACTGTAGAAGAATCCTCTTTGTGAAACAGTTGCAAGACCTTGTCTTAAAGGCACAGTTGTAATACATTTAATGCATAACATTATCTTTGTAAGTATATTAAATCACATTGTACAGGATTCAAATCTCTATTGTTAACAAAAAACAACTCAGATTACTCCTAAGGCTAACCATGCCAGATTAGTGATAAAATTGTGCTTTCCATGGTGAACAGTCTGAGAAAATTGATTTTTTTTTTTTTTTCCTGTTCACACTGAATTTGGTTCTATAAATATACATATATATCATGAAATCACTGTTTTTTTCCTCCCCCAAAATCATTACATAAAACCGAGTGCTTGAGAAGAGGTCTTCTTGAACTTCTAGGAAGTTCAGTTTGGTACCTGTCAATCTAATCTTACAGTTAAGGACCTGTTGTCACAATCCTCCAGGATTCAATAAACTTTAGTTCTAATGATTAGGAGCATCAGGCTTTGACTTAAAATTTAAGATCAATTTGGACCAAATATCAGGAACATGAAAGGAGCTAAAATAATAAATAAATAAGGCTCATCTTGTGGGAATGGAATGTTGTTTCTGCATTGGATATTGAAAAGGGCAATTGATCTAAAGAAGTAGAACATAATGTGTTTGTATTCTGTAGCTTATCCCTAGAAATAGCTGATGTGAAAAGTAGAAATATCATATACATATTAGTAACATATTTTAGAAACATAGTTGCTGAATTATGTGACAAACTCAATTTCTTACAAAGCTGCAATAGATTTTAAATGTTCTAAACAATGTGGGTATAGTATTCTGAACTGGAAAACATACTGTATGGTTGTTCCTTAGGCTACCAAAAGTAAAACATATTGAACAAGTTTCAAAGGAGCCAGCGCCTTTACACAAAGCAGGACTGTCCCACTCTGTGGGAAGGTCAGGATGTCACAGACAGGCTCCAAGATACTCCCTTCTATCCTCCTTCCAAGCTTATCTTTATGCAAGGATGAGCAGACTTCCAAAACAATGATCAAGTGTGGAGTGAGTAAGTGTCAGAAGTTAATTAAATAATTAGAGGTTTATGTTTGGTCAGCAAAGATTTATGTTCGTCCAGTGTTTGTATGTTTAGTGAAGTGTCGAGAAGATTGTGAACCTAAAGTACTCAGCCAATGAGGAAGCAGGGGAGAAAGAGATAAGTGTCAGGTGAAAGGGCATAAAAGATGTAACTCTATTTTCTGTGCGTGCTCCTGCTTGCAGGAGGCATGCCATTGCAATTGCGAATAAAAATCTGCTTTATCAGAGATACCGTCCTGGAAAATTATTTGGATATTTCTAACAATCTTTTAAATTCTAGAAAAGCCCTCTGAAAATTTTAGGAGCTCTCTTATTGCTTTTGTGATCCAAATGTTCTCACCTTTGCTAACAGAGGAGCAGGCTGTTAACCCACAGAACACATAGCCACTGCAAAGGATAAGGTCCAAAGGAGGCACAGCCCACGGATGTTGCCTCAGGAGTGGCCCGGGCCACAGCTGCAGCCAGTGGGGAGAGGCCCGGGGTGGGCATGAGGGCCAAGAGAGCTGACGCCAGAGGGAGCGATGGGTAGCAGTGCCTGAAGGTGGGCCCCAGCATTATGGAATGACTGCAGACCCATTGCCCGGGGGCAGGAGGTAGAAAAGGGTGGGTGAGTGGAGAAAGTGTTTTTAGTTTGTTTTTAGTTCTCACTGCTATATGCTGTTATTAATTGGTTATCTTCTCCAAACCAAGTTTATTTTCCCTGTGACTTTAACAGGCGAGTGGTCTTACCCTCCCTCCAGTTTTTCCATCAACTTCCTGTTGAGGGCAGAGGTAAGAGTGGCTGTGTGGGGCCCTGGTAGCCACCCAAGTCATAGAATCATAGAATGATTCGGGTTGGAAGGGACCTTTAAGATCACCTAGTTGCAACCCCCCTGCTTATAGGCAGAGTCACCTCCCTCTAGACCAGCCTGGCCTTGAACGCTTCCAGGGAGGGGGCATCCACAGCAACTCTGGGCAATCTGTTCCAGTGTCTCACCACCCTCACAGTAAAGAATTTCTTCTTAGTAATTAGTCTAAGTCTACCTGCTTCCCATTTCTCTGTTCCTACCTGGCCTTATAAAAAATCCCTCCCCAGAATTACTGTAGGCCCCCTTCAGGTACTGGAAGGCTACTAATAAGATCCCCTCAGAGCCTTCTCCAGGCTGAAGAGCCCCAGCTCTCTCAGCCTGTCCACATAGGGGATGTGCTTCAGCCCTCTGATCACCTTCATTGCCCTCCTCTGGACCTGTTCCAACAGATCAATGTCCTTCTTGTGTTGGAGGCCCCAGGACTGGACACAGTACTCCTGGTGATGTCCCATGAGAGCAAAGTAGAGGGGCAGAATCACCTCCCTCGACCTGCTGGCCACACTTCTCCTGATGTAACCCAGGATACAGTTGGACTTCTGGGCTGCAAGCACACATTGCTGGCTCATGTTGAATCTTTCATCCACTGACACTCCCAAATCCTTCTCCTCAGGGCTGCTCTCAAGCCATTCTCCACCCAACCTGTATCTGTGCTTGGAATTGCTCTGACCCAGGTGCAGGACCTTGCACTTGGCCTTGTTGAACTTCATGAGGTAGGCATGGGCCCACCTCTTATGCCTGTCCAGGTCCGTCTCATTTTTTTAATCACTCTATTATTTTATGGAAAAATGATCACTTCAACTAGCTGTGAAAAGAATTATATTTTCATTGTATGATATTATGGCCAACCTGTTTGAAATCTGCTCCCTCTGTAATGCCAACTTTACTTTCTTCTTAAACATTAAGTCAATTTAAAACTGACCATTATATCTGTTTTACTGCACCCTGGAAAAATATATATTCTGTATATATTCTGGGATTTTTTGACATACAGTTAGCACTCTTCTTGTACCAGTGATCAAAATTAAATTTATATCATATATATGTATATTTAAAAAAAACAGCTTAGACACCTGAGTGCGTGTTGTAAGATGTACGTTTTTTACTTTATTATCATAACTGATACATTTTGAAATTTGTGTGTTCCCATAACTACTGAATAATATTTTAGTCATTCATATAAATACACAAGTGCATTTTTTATCCTCTTAATTATGTTTTCTTCTATATTTATTTGTATTTACTTATTTTTTGCCATGGCTTAACTGCACACATAAGTTTTGTATTATAGGATAAGGTGTAGAACTATCCTGATAAAGAAAACAATACATGCCCTAATTCAAGGAAGTCTGTTTAATGTCTGAGCTAATAGAACTTCATCCTCCAAAGGAATATCTGTGTCTGAAGGCTATTCTTGCAGTTAGTTAGTATCTTAAGATAAGTTATAATTTTTTTATTATTATTTCAGGGACTTGTGGTGTTTTTCTTTATGACTCTTTTTATCAAAAATGTATCACTCCTTTAATATGATTTTTCTGACCATGCAAGAATGTGACATTAAACAGCAATAGTAAATGAAAAGTTTACCAAAAGCAATCTGTAGTAAAGTTTATGTGGGAAATGAACTAGAAAATAGTAATCCCATTGCACTATGTTTCTAGGCTGATTCACACATTTTAAACTTACAGCACAACAGATACTAGTACCGTGGTGAATTTGCTTTTTGGGTCATTCATTAAGTTTTGTTTCTTGCACATCTTGGAAGTCAAAGTACTCACTTTTTTAGGAAGGTATGAAACCATTGGAAATCAGTGAAAAGACTTAAGAGTTCAATGAAGGTAAGAGCATTGAGCTCATCATTTGGACTGTAGTTGAGCTGTCGTGCTGTATGTCCCTCACATTAGCAGTATCTATCTTCACTCCCCACGTGCCTTCTTTCCTTGTTCTCTCTACACATAATGTATATCTCCTTCTGTAAAAATGTAACTCACATTTTTTTTCTTCCCTTTAGTAATGCTGTAGGCATTTCCAGTATTAATCAAATAAGTAAATAGTATTATCCTGGAGCAAAATCATAAAAGGCCTTACTCCTCCTTCAGCTGTCTCAGATAGTTTGCTTTACAGATTATCTCACATTATGGTTCTGAGAAATGTCAAAGAAAACTGAATACGTTCAACACAAATGCAATCCATGTGGAAAATTGTAAGATAACTGTAAGATTTGTTGATTCACTTCAAATGTCTATATGTACACTTTGTAGTTTTTTTCCTTTGCTTTCTGGTTTGTTTGACATCGTGGATAGTTCAATGTATATATTCAAACACATTTCTTCTTTTCAGAAATTGTTTGGTATCTCTTTGCCCTTGTAGCTTATCCCCCCTTGATTGCAGTGATGTAACTAAACACAGTCTGTTTCCATAGCAATGATCAGCCGTGTATAGCGTGAGCCGCTATGATTACAGGTCTGCGCTGCTTGACTGTTTTTTCCAGTCGGTTCACCGAGAGATCTTTTGTTTCAGAGTATACTCCAAGTTGTGTTATTAACATGCTTAACCAATTTTCTGCCTATAAAAGTGTCTGTCACTGCAGAAAACACATTCCTACAAGGGCTTTTGAATTACCCTTTATGCACATACAAACACACTAGTCTAGCCAGCATTTATACCTTGGAGAAGCATTGACTTATAAGTGGAGAAGGGCATAGAGAAGGCTTTATTTTTGACATGAGATAGCATTTAAGCCAATTCCTTTTCCTAGGTTTAGGAGCAAAAAACCCAAGCAGGAAGAATGGGGTAAGTTGTGAGGAGTGATTAAATGAGAGAGGAGAGCGCTTGCTGGAGGGCTTTCCCTTATAAACAGCATCACAAAAATTCCTTTTTCCTTTTATTTCCCCCCTACTTTTTCATTTTAAAAACAAAGGTTGTGCTGCAAATTACAACACACATCCAGATTCTGAAAAGAGAGAATTTACTGAGGACATCTATGCCTGTGGAACAACTGCTGCTAGTCCCACACAGCAGTAGCTCAGCCTTTCTTGAATGATGTGTAGCAAACATTTTTTTTAAGCTTATTTAGTTACAGTCTGCTGTTGTATATCTCATACCAAGAAGTAGCTCTGAGCTCTCATGCACAATTTATTAATATGAAATCAGCTCAACTAGCATTTATCTGCAGTTTTGCATTGGCTTAGCAAGTTCTTTTTCTGCTTGCCAAGTATTTACATAAACCTCCCTCTCCAAACTTTATGAATATGCTATTATATGTACTATCTTTTGAGAAGTTGGGTGAAAAATAATTATCCATTCTACGTCCTCCATTAAGTGCAGAATTAAATTTCCCTGCCCTTCCACAGTACCCCACAAATGCACTAGAAAACTACTGAAGAAAATCTGCATGGGTGAGAAACAAGACAAATGGGAGGAAGTATTCAGCCGTTTGATACACCTTTTGTACCACAGTTTTTGGATAACACTGGAATAACCCCGAACTATGCTTCATCATGTTTTTTCTCTCTATTTAGATACACTGTCTAGGGAACTTCATATATTTATTTCAAAGTGCTGTAAGAGCAACTTAAAATATTTGAAAAAAAAGTAAAACTACATTTAATGCTGCATAAACACTTTTTGCTTCAAATACAAATTGAAGAAAATATTTTAAATTGGTATTTTACATTCGCTTCATAATTGACATTTTACATTCAAAATGGGAGCACTAGAGAAAGAAACCTGTCTTTTCAAAAAAGCAAATCAGACAGCTCCTCTACCTTTTTCTTTACCCTTCAAAAAACCTACAGGAAGTGGTCATAGCTATGTGATCAAATCTGTCAATTAATTGGTTCATTTGTACTCTTTTTTTGAAGGTCAGTGACAAAAGCAAGGATTAATTGCTCCTGTGCCAGAATCAAAGATACTCTTCCCTTAGCAGGGATCTTTCTTTACCTCTCTGAGAAAACAATTTACTTTGAGATTAAAGGACATTTAAAGTAGATAATGAAATATATAATTATAAATTATTTCTGATCTCAGCACTCATTCTCACTCCCTTCCTCAGTGTTCTGTTACTTGAGAGTATACAGTGGAATAACTCCTGGAAGTAAAAATTTAGAAATGAATTTTTGGTATGCAAAGGACATGAACTTCTCAAGCACTGATTTCATTTCCTTTGATAATGGAGGTGAACTGGGTTGTTTGCTTCCACTAATGTTCATGGGCAAGTGCAAATGCTATCTTCTTCTGGATTGCAGCCAAAGGTTGCTTTAATTTGTTTCCATATTCTCAATCAGTTTCTTCCTTAATGCTAGAAATCAAGAACATCGTTCTATATCCTATACTAAAGTGTACTCTTCTGAATATTTGCTCTTCCTGAGTGTCAGCAATATATCAATATGAATTGTGTACTTGCATTTAAAGAGAGAACAAAAGTACATGTTCATGAATGTTAGTTGTGAATTCATTTCGGATTCTGTCATAAAATGGTAACTAATCAAATATCAAAGAATTGATGCCCTAACACATTCATTAATTATACAATAGAATGAAATCATAGAAGCATTACTGATTATTTTCCTGTATAAATGTTTGTAATTTAATTCATGAAGTGAAACTATACTAAAATCCAAACACTGATGTAAATTACCCATTTTTTTTTTTTCAATTAATACACTTTTTTTGGTTTGTGCTTCTGGTTGTAATTTCCAGCACATGCATTGTGGAAGAAAAATAGTTAGTTAATGTGTCATAGACATTTGCAGTCCTTATCGGTTAAGAAACATTTGCAACTAATGATCTTGCCAGCCAGCAATATTTAACTAACAAAGGAGAGGATTGTTCAAAATATGTTGCCTAGAGCCTACTTACCTTAAAGATTTCAATCGATGTTATGTACCATCCTGCCTGTCTGACACAATTTTGGTGAAGAAGTTGCACACCCAATATAAATGTGCATGAATGAAAAGTGCCTCATCTGGGCAGAGTTCCTTTCAGCAGAGCCTGGCATTCTGCTTCTCTGTGTTCTCCCCTGCTCCAACCTGGCTACGTTGCACTCCTTTGCCATTAAGGAAACCAAAATACTCCTATCCAACAGCTGCATTTCAATTGAACTAAGCAAGTGAACTAAGCAATTGAACTGAGCAAGTGGTAGTTTCCAAATACTTAATAAAGGATCTGTTTTTCATGGTGGTTTTCATGCACCTATAAAGATGCAAGATCTCACAAGAGCACAGAGAAGACATAAAGGCTATGACCTTTTTCTTCATTCTCTTTATATCATTTCAGTCAACTGATTATCCACTGGGAAATGAGCATGTAGGGAATGATCCATGTATGTTTTTGTTGTGATTAGCCGTTGCGGGTTAGCATAGCCTATTAGCATAATTACTACAAACAAAACTAATCACATTTTTTGTATATTTAAATCAGCATTTCATCAAAAAGGATAAATGAACTAAGGTATATCTTCAGTTGGAATGGCACCTGCCTCGGTTATAAGTGGGGCAAGACAGTTTTGCTGTTTAGATTCTGATTAAGAATGAATATGCATCTCCATTGGTATGGAGCAACCCATTAGAAAAATACCACAGTGCTTAGTCCCTACTAAATTCTCCTTCAGATATGATGAACTATATCATAGCAAAATTAAAGTTTCTAAATGCCATTACTGTATCAACTAGTTGCTCTTGGGAGGTGGAGATGCTATGCTGATAGTTTAAAAGATTTTTCTTTCTGTGTTAGAACTAGCTGAATCCACAGGAGAGAACGACTTGAAATGTATCATCAGTTCCTCTAATAATGATGCTTTATCTCTTTCAAATGAGGAAAAAATGTTTAATTCAAATGACTGTCTAAATGAAAGATACTATTATGCAGAACTCTTGGGATTTCCTCAGACAAGTATGCTATAACTGGGTGCCTCAGGTGATGTTAACTTTTTAACTAAAGTATTGAAATTTTCTCTTGAAGAACAAAGAGTACCTTTTCAGCACATTTGTATATTTTACTGCTTTCTGATATTTAATATGTCAAGCTCATCTTTGTAACCAATATTTTTTTCCTTGTTCCTTTTTTGTTTTTTTTTCATGTTTTCTTTAGCTTCTTTTTCCCCCAACTTACAAAATCTGTCTTTCTCTCATATAACTCAGGAAACTGACATCAGTTAATAAATATTTCTGATCTAGGTTAAAATGACAGAGGTAAAATAAATGGAAACATATATAAATTTCTACTTTCAGACATTTTGACATCTAATTTTATTTCATAGAACTTCATCAGGTAGTACTCAACTATCACAAAACTGAAGACATGGCAAACAACTCATGCATAGTCACAATTATGATACAACATAAATAAACTTGATTGCCAAATAAAGATCTTCTATCCTCACTTTCACTTCAAGATCTCTTTCAGTTTACTGTTATTTGTTACATTAGTCACATTATTTCCAGTGAATCTGTTAAAATAAATAAATAAAAAAAGCCATACTGCAGTTTGCACAAATAACCAAATAGTATGGAATTTTTGCTGTCTCTTTTTATTTTGAAATATGTTCATAAATTTTCTAGGGAAAAGAATTTTTTTTCCTTAATCGTAATCTCATTCAGCAACGTACCATGCATTTTTAATCTGTAGAATGCATATTCTTATTTCTAAGATTTTATGTGGATATTCTGCCACTATCTATTAAGCAGCATTAGATTCTAATGCAAACAAAATTTAACATGTAGTTTAGAAAGTCAACTGTTTTCTTGCATCTTTGAGAAAGCAGGCAGTCAGATCCATGGAGTATGGCAGAAATGTGAGCCTAAGTAACTATGATATTTCAGTCAGCTGGAATCTGCATGCATTTTTTTCATTCTCACTATTATTAATGAGGAAAAAATCAATTAAAATTCACATTCAAAATTTCTTGCTGGAAAGATTTTATAGGAATAATTGAAATGTGTTGGTATGAAACATTTCTCTAATGAAAACAATGATTTTTTAATAAAAGAAACTGTTAAATATTATATTTTGAGTTAATCACACATGAAAATATTTTTTTAGGCTGACCTGGAACACACCATCTTAAATTAGTTTTACTTTTTTTATCTTTTTCTACAGGTAAGGTATGAGCACTCAGATGTATTCTATACTCAGATCCTCATGTTTTACATATATATGATTCTGGTGGTGAGGGACAGTTACTGGTACTGGGCTCTTGAAAGCCATCTCAGAATAGAAGGAATGAAATTTATTTAAAAAATTATGTGGCAGTTCTGTAAATGAAGCATTTTATTTCAATACTGAAAATGTCGGAATGTTTAATTTATGTGGAAAAGATCTTTTTGCACATCTTTTTAGACACACATTCCTAAAATATACATTAAAAATTTAATTTTGCCTCCCTGGTTCTATTCAGAATGAGAATTTCCAACTTTGTTTGGTACTACTTATTTCCAGACCAGCTAGGCATATTTGTGATACAAAGTGCATCAGGATTTATATTTTTTCTTGTCCTAATAGTAGAGGATATCAGGGGAAGCAAATTTTCTTTCTATTATCTAAATCAAATTGTTTATATTGGCTGTTGTCTTTTTTTAGCTTTTCACTCTTGTCAGTGGATATCACTTACAATCAAAACTGACAATATGTGGCCGAACCAAATCTATTAAAAACACAAAACAACAGCTGACTCAGCCTTAAGAGGCTTGAACAAATAGAACAAAGCTGTGTAAGAGATATATCAGATAAGGCCAAGAAATGTAACAATGGGAAATTTTTCTTCTCATGAAATGAGACAATTTCCACAAGCTTCATTTTTGGGATTGATTATAACTTTAAAAATAATTGTAAATGAATTGAAAAGGTGAGTTTAAAAACTGAGTTATAATGACCTAGCAAATGAAAAGTAGTAGATGATAATTCCAAAATTCAGAAAAAGTAAACAGATAAATCTCGGAGCTGTAAAAGTGCCCACACATTTACATTCTAGCACTCTATAAACTCTGAATGATAAAATTAGAATAGGTGTTCTTAAAGAAAGAAAAGAAGGAATAAACAGTACCAGAATTTGAGGGGGGAAAAAGGCAAAATTTTACTATGTTCAGGGATTTGTTATCCTGTTTTTAATTCACATGCTATGTGGAGATATATGTGCGTTGTCAGATTTGTATGATTTCTACCATGTCACTATGCTACCTTTATTTGGACTTACTCTTGAGAAGAGAAATTCTTACAAATGCAGACTTTCTTGCAGATTTTCTTTTCAAAGTTTGTTGATACGAACACTTTCATTACACATTAACAATGAAGACAGTGCATAGTTTTTCTAGGTGATAGATACTTTCAGTGATGTTCTGTTCTTAAAGAGTTGCCTACACAAGCTAAGGTAAAATATACATGATAGTATTAACTTACCACATCAAAAATCAACAAATTCAGAAATGGTTTTTTTTTTTTTTTAAGTGAGGGATTAAAAAAATTCTCATTATTCACGTTATACCAATATCTCTTGGTATCATGTTTATCTCTTGATTCTGAGGGATTTTCTTCTCTTCAGTGCTTGGCATAGCCAGCTGTGCACCTCACAGCAAAGAACTCATTGCTGAATTTTGCTGGTTTTACATATTATTTCTTCACTTCTCAGGTTCATTCAGAGGTTCTACTCAAATTTGGTGTTTAGCCATCAAAATTTACTCCAACAAACAGTAAAACTCTACATCATCTCCCCCTGCTGATGTATGCCAGAGTTTCACATCATATTTCTTTCAGCAGCAAACTTCCACATTCTCATAATCTTCTCCAGCCAGTTCCATGGCACCGTCTTCGATTTTTCCTGGCTGCTGGTGGTTGAGACTGGATGCAATAGATGTATCCTTTTGAAAACAGAGTAGAATTGGAGAAGATTTGGGCTCTTTTGCAAGGGTCATCTTCCAATTTTGGTGTAACATGGGTAGCTGTTCTCTCCTAAAAACTTTATGATTTTACAATGTAGGTGCCCTTTTGTGAATGGGATCAGGAGGGGCTTTTTGGACTAAGTCTACCTGACAGCATGACCAGAAGGGATTATGTTCACTGCCTTAGCAGGCAGTCTGCTACCAGCATTGTCTAACAGTGTTTACTAAAACTTTCCTCAGCCTTGACTTCTTGTTCTTAGAGTTGAGTCTCTTTCTTATTCTTTGAACTATAAGGAGAAATCCGCCTGATATTTTTTTTCGTGCTTTTTCTGTTGCCTAAATGAATCTGTAGCCTAATTTAGCAAGTAAAAGAAATGTCTGATATTGGTGAGGAGCTTAATTTGTAATTCTCTTGTGTCTAATTAGGTTGTATATTTTTAACTACTGCTGCAGTTCTTAACTGTGTGTTAAGGTGATAAGAAACTGTTGTACACAGCTGGCTTTTTCATGTATTCCCATGAACTAGACTTCTACATCATTTTTCTCACTCTAGCTGGGAGTGGATTTGATAATCCAGGAATTTCATTCCATTTCTAAAGCTCTATGAACATAACTGAGGTTTGTAGTGGAAGTCCTATGAGGAACAATGGACAACACCTGCCATTTACACAAGTGGTTGAATTGGAGTGCAGGGAATCATTTTTGCTGACTGTTGTGTATTTGCTTAGTATTTAGCTAGATCTATATTGTACAGTACTATCAAACTGAAAGAAAATATTTAGAAGTAGTGTTCAGGATGTCTGCTGAGTATGGAGGAAATATAAGGAGATGAGGAAAGGAAAAGATTCACATTGCTTTAATTAGGACTGTGTATGTGTTCTGAAAAAATGTGAGGAGAATATATGTGTGATAAATTATTTTACTTTATGTATTATATCTTGCATTTATATAGGAACATATATTCATAGTTACCTAGCTTTTTACTAATAAAGAGATTATATGAGAACATCTGTGCATAGAAGAACATTAAAAATGGAAGGCAGCTGTGCAGTGTGATCTATCAATATAATATTGCGGTGATAAATATTAACTCATTGACTCAGGATTATAAACTGTTCCCACTTATTTCAGCATAAGGGCTATGCACTTATTTAATCATTTATACCTCTGCTGGCTGCTTTGAGAAACAGAAAATTACAACCATAGCATCTACCTACTCCTCAGTGCTGCCTTTATAGTTGCACAACAGCTGCAATAAAGCTGGAAAGAAAATTTGACTGTGAGGTAGAGGAATGGGAACCATATGAGAAAGAGTGTGGTACAGGGAAAGTGTTGGATGCTGATGCTTGGGCAATATGACTGGACAAGGAGACAGGAACAGCTTACATATACTGTATATGGAGAGAAGATACATGAATTTGGCCTATGTTTTTTTAAGTAGTAAGTCTGCAAGTGAAAATGTGTCATTAAGAAATAACATGAAGAATACACAGAGATGCAGCTGAACAGAACAGACTGTTCTAAGACTTCTGTTTTCTGATTTTCAGTACTATCTTTTGCTACCTCAGACAGATCCAAAAATCTGTAGAAAAGGAATGTGTCATTTGTTTCTACTATAGTAACAGTGACAATAACATGCTTAGGAAGTCAAAGAAGCAATGAGAGTGGAGGACTTAACTTACCTTGGTACAGATAGGAGAAAAGTAGCATTGAAGCATGATGCTAAGGTTGTTTTAGGTACCTATCATGACTATTTGATCTACACCAGCATGTGAGACTCACTCCAAAATCTTAAAAGAGCCATTCTGCAATAGTGACTGCAAAGTGTGCATATTCAACCTCCCTCAAGGGACAATAAAAATGAATTTACCATAGCTGTCCACAGTTTTCAAAAGGGGAACTATAAGAAAGTGAGAAAACTCACAGAAGTTAAAAAAAAATATTTGAAAGCAGCATGGAAAATATATTGGAGGCGTAGAGCAAAAGCACATCACCTGTCAATACAGGCTTGAGAAATGATGATTAGTAGCAGCTAAAAATCAATACAAATGAAGCTAATAAGTTAAGAACGCATTTTGGAAAAACTGGAATTTGTGTCCAAGAAAATGTCATAAACTGCAGCAGGCAAAGCATAAAAACACAGTAATGTGGATCAGTGGATAACAAAAAGCATCTGAAGAAAAACTTGGAATGGTGCAAAAACTGATACTACAATTTTTTTTCATGGAAAAGAGAAACAGGAAATTTACCAGATAACCTGCAGAGATTATAGAAAAGCAGAAGTAAAGAAAGAATATTTTAAGTAGATAAAACTTATAACATTGAGGTATTTTTTGGTGTTTGTCTGGTTGGTTGGTTGTCTAATTGTGTTGTTGAGGTCTGTTGGGGATTATTTTTGTGTTTTTGTTGTTGTTTTGGTGTGGGTTTTTTTGTTCGTTTGTTTGTTTGTTTTCTTTGCATCCATGTTGACTGCTGACAGAATTAGTGACAGAAAAGAGTATGGATCATATGAGCAGTAACGAATCACCAGGAACAGATGACTTCTGCCCCAGAGCTCTAAGAAACTTGAGTGTTAAACAGTCAAACAACAAACTGTGGTGTGTAGAACACTGACTCAGTGTCAGAGGACTAGAAAGTGTGGGTACAACAGTGCTTCAGGGAAGCTATGGATGAATAAATACTGGAATTAAAGGACATATGGCTAAATACAGGATGTCACAAACCTACCGGCATTCTTTGGCGAGACTTTCAAACATCTAGGTAAAGGAGATCTGACTAGCATTTGAATTTGCACAGTGCTTTCACGAATACTTCACCCAAGGTTTTTAAGAGTAGTAATCAGGAAAACTACTTGTAAAGTAAAGGTTAATTGTAAAATAAATAAATAAATAAATGTGAAGCAGATGACAGGAGTAAATGAACAACAGTTCTTGCAATGGAAGGCAATTCACAGCAGAATTTCCATATAAATCTGTGCTGGGTCCTTTGATGTTCAGCATATGCACATGAATCCTGAAAAAGGGAAGTGAGTATAAAAATGACAGAAGTTGCTGATTCTGTTAAACTATTCAGAGTAGTAAAGATAATGTCCAAACTGGGAAAAATTTCAAAAAGTGAACGACTGGAAGCTGAACTGACAGCTGAAAGACAATTTAGACATATGTAATGCTATATGATAGTCCGTTAAGTGTGATAAAACTCGTCTGTTGATACAACATAACAATTTTCCATATAGAGGTCTCTTAGTGTGAGTACATTTCACTTCTTAAACTTCAATTTCAACCAAGTTCTTTCATGGGCTGTTTGACTCAGTATTCATTTAAACACATTTTGTTGTACAGTGAAGAATGTTTAGCAGCTGCCACTCATGCTAAGTTGCCTGATTTTCATTACTTTTTAACATTCTTTTGATGGAAATCAATACTGTAAATAAATCTGCTTTCATGCTCCAGTTTGTTCATGTTATAATTACAGAATTAAACCTGATTGGCTATCAAAATATATCAACTCAGCTGAGGATCAAATACTCTGAATATTCTGGCCCTGTATATTTTTCTGTCAGTCTTCACAGCCTTATGGCTCTTTTGTTGAATGATCCAAAATATCACAGAATCACAGAATCACAGAATCACAGAATCACAGAATCATAGGGGTTGGAAGGGACCTCCAGAGATCATCGAGTCCAACCCCCCTGCCAAAGCAGGTTCCCTACACCAGGTCGCACAGGTAGCTGTCCAGGTGGGTCTTGAATATCTCCAGAGAAGGAGACTCCACAACCTCCCTGGGCAGCCTGTTCCAGTGCTCTGTCACCCTCACTGTAAAGAAGTTCTTGCGCACATTTGTGCGGAACTTCCTATGCTCCAGAGGTCAGTAGATATATCTACACTGCTGTATACCTATAGACAGCCAGGTGTATGATGTTTTATAATGGTCTAGGTAAATTACAACTGAAAAAAAAAAAAAAACAGCCAAGATAAAAAGTGCTGTATACAGTTAGCATAAGCTAGCATATAGGCATACACTGACACTGACAGTTGTATATTTCAGTTTAGTCCTGTGGTAACAGCAACAGAATTTAAGTTACAAATAAGACTTAAAGAAAAAATCAGTTTTTTCCCTATAGCTGAAATCATGCTGTAGATGTGTCAGGGCTGTGCTTACCTTCATTTACATGTACATTAAGTCATTAACTCCTCTCCTGGCTCAGAATCTTCCCAGTTGTTCATCTGCATAGATAAGACAAAGGACTAATTTGGGATGGTGGACTGGCTTGAGACCAAGTTATTGACTGAATTCCTAATTCATAATGAAGTACTCAAGTACTTGAGTTACTGCAAAAGTCTCCAAATGAGAAATTCCAACTTCCCTATTGGAAGTGGTTTCAGTGGGTAGGTTAACATCCTGAGTGGAGAATCTGGTCACCCCAGAGACTTCCAGAAAGTTGCTGGTACAGTGTTTACCATTGCACATAGGTAAGAAACTTGTAAATGATCAGTGAAAACTACTAGTTCTACAAGTGAAACACTGATTATGTCAAAAAGTCTTAGGGCATCAATGTAGTTAGGAGATTCTTTGTATATAGTTTAAGAAAATTGTTAGCAATGGGTCGAGCAGTTGGAGAAGTAGCACAGAACAGTGGCTGGTTGGATAAGAACTAAACAGCACAGAAGATAAGGGAGTCTCACCTGATCCAGCTGAAGGCACCACTGCAAGGTTCACATTCAAGAGATTTAATACTTCACTCACAAATTGCCCCATGCAAAGATCCCTGCAAATTAGGATTGCTGCTCTTTTGAAATATTCTATCCATGAGGGTCTGTCTCTAGCATAAGTTTTACACATTAAGGTAAGTTTTGCTTTACTGTGTCTTGCCATAAAGGTCCTATTTAGATAGTCTCAAAGTCAGTAGAAATAATCACACATTCTGTAAAATATACATCTCAAATTTTCCTACAAATATGATTTCCAGAAATTTTTACCAATTGAAGATTTGCAATTAGTGCATTTATTCATTACTTTTTTACTTGGTGTGTATCATAAAAGGAACTCCAAAAGACCATCCTGATCTCTATTCTCAGGATCCAAATTCCAGTTTATTTGAAACAAAAGTTGTCAAGTCACCAGTGGGATCTATCCCACAGTAACTGACAGAAAATTGCTTTGCATTTCCTGGAAAGTTCTTTGCAATGAAATTTCTCACACTGTAGTTCCTTCAGTATGTTCACAAGCTCAGCTTTTTCCAGTCAGATAAGGGTTGTGAAAAATCAATGACCATCATCAAAGTAATGTTCTTCCTTCCTTAAACATGCACACTAATAATTCTAATTCAGTAATAGGAACTACTTGCATTTTATATCATGAAATATACTTTAAATAATAGGAACAAAGCCTCTACAATCTAAAAGGTCCAGGTCTTACAGATTTAAGATGGAAGATATTCAACAAATTTAACTATAACTAATTTTTATAAAATGTACATATATTTAAGTAATGTTTAACTATTTAACTATTAAAAAATTCATTATAGCAGTGTCAAAATTTAGTAATATCACTCAGTAGAGAAGTATTCTCAATTTTATTTTTTAAGACAAAAAATCTTTTCTAAAGACTTAAATCTGAAAGTCAGTAATAGACTAACATTATACAAGTAAATTTGCAAGACAATTATAACCGAAAAAACAAACAACAACAATAACAACAAAATGATGTATCATCCCTAGTGATAATCAGTCTAGAAATAATGTAAAAGAGAACAAATACGGCATTTCCTTGATTGATCTTTAGTATTTCTGATTAACTTAAAGTTTACATTTTCTTTTATGCCAGTCTAAATCTATGCAACTGTTGTAAGCAGGTAATATGCTATATATTACTTATGAAATATTTATATAATAGGAAAAGTTATGTCCAGATGAACAGGCAAGGTGTTGGATTTACCTTATTTTATGGTTATTAAGCTCATTCTAAGTGAAACTGATCTTTCTGGGAGCGAAGGGTGTGATAACACTTTCACTTAAAAAAAAAAAAATAGTTGAAGTAATGATATAAAGAAGAGGCTGTCTGATGTTACTTATCCTTTCATGTCCAATTAATCAAGATATTAAGAGTCAAGTTAAAAAAAAAAAAAATAGCACAGAGAGACAAGTCTGCAACATTTAGCAACTTGTCCAGAAGTGACTGTGAATATAAGAAGAATAAATTAATTCCAATCACAGAATTGTAGAATATCCAGAGTTTAAAAGGACCCACAAGGATCACTGAGTCCAACTCCCCACTCCACAGAAAATCACCCCAAAGTCAAAAAGTTGTCCAAACCCTTCTTGGACTCCAGCACGTTTGGTGTCATGATCACTTACTTTGGTTCCTGTGTTTGACCAGTCTGTTGGTGAAGAACCTTTTCCTAACACCCAACCTGACCCTCCCTTAATGCTGTTCCATGACATTCCCTCACATCCAAGGGAGCAAATGGCACTAAGGACTAAGAATTTGTTCACAGGAACAGAAATCTTACTGGGGCCCTGAGTTTATAACACTTAAAATGTTGGGTGGTATTAAGAAGAGATATCTTGCATTCTTACCCCATTTTATCACTTTTCTAACCTTTAGTTCATTCTTACTCTGTATATTGATTTTCTCATGCAGATTGGAGGCAGATAAATCTCCTACATATCCTCAGAGCCTCATCTTGAGAATGAGATTAATAAAAGATGTCAGGAAAAATAAAAATGTGTTTTAGGAAACAAATTGGAGTAAATGAAAACGGGAAGTGTGGAATGAACTGTAGGTCAAATGATTAAAAACAGAAAAAGTAAGGAACTCAAAAAATGGCCTAAAACCCAGACACCTGATCTCTGAAAAGAGGCAAGGGAGATGTTGATTTAGATCAAACACTGGTTGTGTAGCCTGCTGAAGATATGTATTATGAGTTTATATTGTTCAGCACTGTTGGCTACTCACGTGCAACTCAAAATAATTCCCAGTGGGAGAATACTTACATTGGCAAAGATAAGTGTCTGTGCTGACAGATTCATCTGTAGGCTGCAGGCTGACGAGGATGTGATGGGAAAGGTGATTTGAGTTATCCACATAAGAACATGATCTCTCCTTTCTTAGAAAGGAGGACAAAGAAATAAAGAGCTCTGAAGGTGAGCTAGATGTGATGATGTTTTCCATGCTTACCTAGATACCAGTTGCAAATGGTTATCTGCCTAAGCAGACAGCTTTAGTGCTTTGGGCTTTTTCAGATTATTTTTGTTGGTGGTGATGAAGCATGAAATATCCTGTAAAGTTAAAAAACAAAGGAACCTTAATACTCCACTTGTAACCCTTACTTTCATTCACACCATTGAGGTATTTGATCATTCAGTATTACCAGGTAGTTACGATCTGCTGTTTTTTTAAAGATGACAGTGTTTTATATTAAATCATGCTGTCACTAAATATATTCTTATGCATTTGTTTCACAAACTGAACGTATATGCAATAAGGAGTTTGGTTTGTCACAAATTAGGTGCTTTTTTTTTTAATATTACTACTTTGGTTTTATGTATTTTATTCTTTTTACTGCAAGTCTTTATTCGGTACCAGAAAGTTTATACAATCATAAGCGAGTATAAAAATGAGAGACTGAATTAAAAGCAGTGCAACCTAAGCTGCTTTCCTGGTAGGGGATGTAGTTCAACATCTTCAAAAATGATTTTTTTCAGTCACCACTCTGCTCACTTTCTTCATCTCTGTCATCTCTGTTTCTTTCTTGTGCTGTCAGCCACAATAGTGAATAATTCTTTAAAAAGCCAGCTTAAGTTATACAGACACATTCTACTGCGTATAATGGAGTTGCAAATTCTGTTGTTATAAATTTAACATTTCATCTCTAGTTCAGGAGCAGGTGAAGTAGAATGCCTACTTAATTTACAGCAAGTAATTTCAAGTTTGTATTAAAAAATTGCTGTTGTCATGTGTAAAACCTTGTTTGCTGTTGACTCATATATATATCTAGCACAAACTGGTTTTGGAGGTTCAGTTTTTGTTTTGATTGGTATTTGGTTTTGATTTTGGTTTAATTTGAGTTTGGCAGACTTAGCACCATTTTGCATATTAATTCCATCATTCAGACAGAATATGTTGTTGGCATATTTGAGTTTCAATTTATGATATACACCATTCCTTCACCATTTCCTCCTTCTTGTTTTCAGTATTACCTTCTTTGCTCAAGCATGTCTCCTTTTCATTTCTTTCTCTTTATAATTAGATCTCCTGTTTTACTTATTTTAGTGATAATTCCACCTTTCTAGCTCCCATTGTATTTTATCTACTGGATAAGCTCCAAATGAAAAAATAATGTATTCAGCCTCTAGTAAAGAGTCTTCCATCTCAGTCCACTGTTCTGTATCATTATGCTTTGTTTTGAACTGTCAACAATATTCCAGTATTTTCAAAGAAGACATAAATTTGTCTCAGTCAAATTGGTGAGGTGATATTCTCTAATGTGTCAATAAAATTTGAATGGCCTAACACATTGTATTCCTTCTGTACTATCTTGTGTAATCTAACAAAGAAACAATTTTTTATCCGTGAATGCCTTAATAAAACTGTGCATTTACCTACAGTTATTCTTTACCTCTGTTTTGTTTCATGCCTATACTCACTTCTCTCTTAAATTTATTACCATGATTGTTTTCATAAGTCTTTTAGTCATAAAACATCGTAATAGAATTAGCAGACACCAGAACATTTCAGGAGAAAGACATAGTGAATTTACCCTCTACTGATCACTAAAAGCAGTCTTTCATATTGTGAAGACAGATGCAGCTGTTCAGACTCCAGTCCCAGTATTATTTCAGACTCCTCTGTCACCAGTGTTCCTGTATTACCCAAAGTATTTGTTTGGCATTTAAATAAAACCATATTTATTCTCCTAATACTATTTTCCTCTAAAATCTATGGAAACAAGATTTGTTGTCTGGAATGGGGAGAAGGAAGGGTGTTTTTTTTACAGTGAACATTAAAAAGAAACATTGGCCTTTCAGCCTGTAGTTATTTTTATCTTTCTTCATGTAGTTTTCATTTAAATGCTTTTTTCATCCTTCAGTTTTACTACAAAGATTCATTTAGTGTATTGTTTTTCTTTCACAATCAGTGGAATTTTAACTGATTCTGATAGATAAGTGTGTGCTTTGAAATGTTAATATAGATCAATATTCTTTTTATCATTTTTATTGTAATTTAAAAATGTATATTTGATACTTGTTTGCTTACGTGCTTGCGAAGGATACACTCACCTTCTATTCTTATTTTTCACTAATAAAATTATTGATAAATTGAAAATTGCCTTAGTTTTTCAATATGTTCACATCTATCTAAAGTAGTTTTCTATATGTTTCTGAAAACTGTACTTTATTGAGAGGTGACGTATAGTATGTAATAGTTCAAAACAGACTCCGAATTGGTTACATAAAATTTATTCTGTGCTTTCTAAATGTTTTTCTTTAAACCACATTTGAATTTCACATATGGAGGATATCATGTTAAATCTATTGGAGAAAATAAAACTGTTAAACAGAAAAGTCTATTTTTATGACAAAAAGCTGGAATCTGATACATAATGAAGAAAAGATGTCTGTGAGAAATGTACTCTGTTTATGAGTCTACATAGCAACAGGGTGGGAATGAGCTTATTTCAATGTCATTTTAATATAATTGTTCCTTCCAGTGAAATCAAATTCCTCAAATGATGAGATGCATCTGTGAAAAAGGCAAATCCAATCCTAGGATGCTCCAGGCAAAGCATTTCCAAAAGAAATAGGGATGTATCTGTGCTTTTCTATAAGGGCCGAGTCAGAACATATCTGGAAAACTAGAAAGTTCTAGTCCACCATATTCTACCAGGATTCTGGTAGAAAAGCACAGCTTGTTTGTATGAGTAAAATAAATGTTGAGAAGAGGTATGATTACTCTCTAAATTTGACATAAGGGAAGCTCTTAGAAAACAAAGCTGTTAAAACTAAGCCTCATTGCTGGCAAAAGCACAAAAGTGAATAGGCTGCCTATAATTACATTTAGCTCAGATATTACAAGATGCCTTACCATCCAAAGGAATTCTGAAAAAAAAAAATCCCTGATCAGAGGAAAGGAGGAAAAAAATCTATTTTAAGAGGGCATTACATCAGTATTATCACTGAATCATAGAATTGTTTGAGTTGGAAGGTACCCTTAAAGGTCACCTAGTACAACTCCCCTGCAATGAACAGGGACACCTACAGATAGATCAGGTGCTCAGAGCCCAGTCCAGCTTGACCTTGAATGTCTCCAGGGATGGGCTTCCCCCACATCTCTGGGCAACTTGTTCCAATGCTTCACTACCCTTCTCATAAAAACTTTTTTCCTTATATCCAATCTAAATATCCCCTCTTTTATTTTGAAACCATTTCCCCTTGTCCTATCACAACAGAACCTGCTAAACAGTCTGTCCCCTTCTTTCTTATTGCCCCCAAAGGCTATATTATGAAGGGATGTAGCTGGGCATTTGTGATTGAAGGTTCTGAGTGAGTTGTCTGACTGCTAAATAAGGTATCATTGTGGAATCATATGGAAAAAAAAAAAATGCAGACCAACAGTCAGCCGCCGTACAATTTGAGTAATTCACTTTGAGCTACACTGACTTTGAATGATTGTCTTTTACTTACATGTTATGCACTTTGTGCTGGTTTTGATTCTGAAGAAACCTGAGAAAGCCTTTCACATTCTTTCATTTCCACTTTTTTTCCTGTGCATTGATGTTCAAAACCAGCTATTGATGCTCAACATCACTATGCAGTGGTAAACATTATTCTTTGAGCTTTTTCTAGCTTTACTTTGTAAGATATTTTAGATTACCAGAGCTGGATGCTAAAGTTTTTTATTCCATTCTACCAATATGCTAAATTAAAGGGAAGAATATAAAATTTCAGAAGAGGCATGGAATTTTTTAAGGGACACACAGATTGGGATTTTTGAAGAAATTTGCAATGTTCAGTCTAAATTTCAAATTAATTGCACAATAAAATCCAGAAGGTACATAGGTTGCTCTGAAAGTAATGCCTCCTTTTTTTCCGTCAAAACTACAATGGATACAAAGAGTACAATGACATTATTTGATAGAGCAAATTCTCAGCTAGAAAAAAACTATCTTTCAACACAGTCAGCACCATTAGCTATGCATTTTCACCAGTGTTGAACAGGAGCCTGCATGCTGTGTTTGTAAAAATCTGCACCAGTGGAGGTGACCCACTGCTGTCACCACTGCTGAAGCAAACCACCCACTGCCTCACTGTGCTCACATCCACTGTTTGATCCCCATATGTTCAGCAACATTTGCGTCAATGGGTGCCGTTTTTTCCTTATGAGGGAATTTAATGACACACCTTTACTTCATCTACATTTACGTGTCAGATGCTGTTTTGTCACACTGTCCCTCTGCTGCCATCTGTCATACAACAACTAAATGAAATTGAATATTGGTGGGAAGGTTTAATCTCTTCTGCCATACTATCAACAGCTGCCTCTGAAAAAGTGAGCCAATATAATAAAATAGGAGGCATTATTTTTGGAGCAGGCCTCGCACAGATCATCAAGCAGCAGCCAGAAGACAGATTACTGAACAAATTAAGGCATTGCCAATATTGTCAGGTATCTGTCATTTTACACTATACGCAAGATTATTTTTTGTATACTGTAATTTTGCGCTGAGTAGTTGTTTTTTAAAGTCTATATATACTGAAAGACGCGAGACGCGATGCGAGATTTGACACGTACTTGCAAGGTTTTTTCTATCTACAACAGTTTTCCATTATGTAATCTTTTTTTTTTTTTTAGTAAATTGACAATGATCCATATGTAACAAATACTGTTAAGACTTTGATTTTGAATAATTGCCAGGACACTGTGTTCACTGACTAATATGAACCACTTTTGGAAGAGATACACTAAAGAATTAATTCAGTTTTGAAGTGAATATCTGTCTGCACAGTGTTGATCTTTAGAATTGTTTCAAGAATTGTATTAATGAATACACTACATGTGTGGTTTGAGTTCGTTATAGTAGTCTTCCACTTCTACATCACCAGAACAGAAAGAAGTAGGGCGAGGTCAACTTTCTGTTGTCTCTTTCTTTTTGTTCAGGATGTTGCAAAATAATAGGGAAAGGGAGCTTCTAGAGTCCAAACATACTGTTGATGTAGATATCAAATAGGGAAGCATAATTTGGCAGATATATTTTTCAGCTCTTCCATGAAGCTCAGTGTCTGAGTTCAATCAAATGTCTTAGGAATGCTTCGTTAATCACGATCTTGTTTTTAAAAAATAGTTGAGGCATGTTCTGAAACCTCAGCAGAGAAAAAGCAGAGAACTGGCTGAAGTACAATACCATTAATATTTTCTGAGAAGTGCAAAGACACAGGCAAGGTAGAAGCCCATTTAAAGTTCCCTTAGCAAAAGGACACAATATAAAATCTTCCAAGAAATTGGATTTAGTCTGGTACCAGTCACTCAGTTCTGATTAGAAAGCAGACAGTGAACTTCTGCCACTCAACAGAAATCTATTGCTCACAGCACTACTGCCTACTATTATATTTTCCCCATACATCCTGAATGCCATTAAATTATATTTTAATTCAAAATGTTAGATATAAAATATTAAAGACTGAACCACTAAGCATTTATTGTCCATCGATAGAGTTGTGTCTTTCAACATTTAGTATTGGCTAAATCTGTAGACTGGGTCCTCAGGATTACCCCAGTATCTGCAGGCTTCTTCCAAGTAGTTTATCTGTCAAAATGGAATGATCTGTCTGACCTACTTAAACACTTCCAATTCCTGTCTATGAGACACCATCATTTAAAACTAAATCATCTACTTTATATGCAGCATAGACATTATAATACTTGTAAATAGTGCTGAAAGGTACTCAAAACATGGATGAAAAATAGTGTATTTATTTTTAATTTAAGTATTATTCCATTTAATTAAAAAAAAAAAAACAAACAGGTAAATTGATTGGAATTTGCACCTTTCTGGGCTGCAACAACAATCTGTTCAACATACTTCAAGATCACAGCTACTCAGACTCACTGAACATCAAGCTATCACCCAAGCTGTTACAAAACTGCCATTGATTTAAATTCTCCTTTTAAACTCTCCTCTGACTACAACTTTTTAGGATTCAAATCTCCCCCACTAAGATCACTGAATGGAATTTGAGAATGGTCAGCAATACTATTTTAAAATTCAGGTGCCTTGTTATTTGGGACAGAAGAGAACAGGAAGAGCATTTTATCTGAAACCACTTCAGAATCCAGATCACTCTTCAGCTCAGGCTGTCTGAAAAATGAAGACAAATTAAAGAAAATAGAAAGTGATTTCCTGTTCCCTGTGTGCAGAATTACTTGACCAGTATCATGAAAACTATAACAGTCATAACTGCTGAAGTCATTAAATAAACCTTTTCCAACCTGAAGAGATCTTGTTTACTACATCTCATTAATACTTAAGATGCGGAACTGAACTCTTATTTTTGATGAACATTCCTATGCCAAATTTCGGATTATGACTTACAGAATGTGTTTCTTAAATTAACATATAGAGCAGAGTAAATTAGTCTTCTGCTAAGATCTGATTCTTTGTGTATGATGGCAGATTTTCTGTTTTTATTTAAGGGGTACAACTAAGAATCAACACATTTATTACAAGAACTTAAAAATTGGAAAAAAAAAAAGAAAAACAAAGAAATGAAAGCTTTGAACAGTAGCTCTATCATAAGTGTAATTAGTTCTAATTGTCTAGAATTGTTAATAAAAATTTCATCTGAGAACATGAAGATTCATCAATATTATTTTTGTCTGTATAATGGTGGTAGAATTGATGGTTAATAGAAGTTAAACTCAGCATTTATTTTCTTTATGTTGCTAAGTGAAACCAACACTGAGTCTAAATTCAAGCCTCTGGATGCTACCTTGCATGGGTGTACATGTAGGACAGCAGCAGGATTATCCCTCCAGCCAGTTTCAGTCCATAGAAACATAGTCCTTCTCTAATCCCATGACAAATACCAACAGCACAACTTGCTCTTTTGTCTTGTGGCTACACCAGACCTCATTTTGTGGTAGCACAAGTAAATGATGGTGAGTGAATGATGGTGACTGAATGACTGTTGTGGCTGAGACCTGACTCAGATTGCTGAACTGTATCTACAATGTTAGGTAGAGCAGTGTCACACACAGGAGCCTACACCTAATATCCTTGCAGCAGAAAAATGAGGAATTACTTACCTGCTTGTCTGGAAATTTCTTTTGCTTCTGCCATTCAAGCAGACTGTTTCTTCAAGGCCACAGTAAGGTAATCATGAACACAGCTGCACTCTTGAGCAGATCATTTTTGCTGTTGTGTTCAGTTCACACTGAGATAAAACCATTTTGTTGTTGTTGTTGGCAGGTACACTGGTGTTTGAACTTGTGGGGTAAGCACCCCCATCTTATTCTATCAAATAACAGAGGACATTGGCCCCAGACTATGCTCTGCAATGTTTTTAGATACTACGCTCCCTTTAAAAGGAACAGAAGAAAAACAAAACAAAACAGAAAACATTCCCTATCTATTGTTTTAGGGGCTCATAATCAGTTTTTCTGCATTGTGTAGATGTGTATCAGTGGAAAGAATGTGGAAGGGCTGCAGGCTGTCCTCTCCTCCTCCCAGTTTCCACTTAAAGATGGACAAATCTGTTTCCTATTTTCTGCACAATAGGGATGTAACTTTTAGCTTTGGGGAAGAAAAAGAAGAAAAGGCACAAAGCAAAGTGCATAAGTTCATGTAACAAACCTCAGCACGAGAGACTGGAGAAATTAGAAAATTCAATAGGAGATGCATAATGAAATAAAATTTGCCAGATGTGAAGTTAAAGAAGTGGGAATCCAGGTACTTGCAAGTCTGCTCTTTTTTTCTAGTACTCATTTCCTGGGTGCCTTTGAGTAAATGAAAGCCTCTCTACCTGGCCGTAGTATTTCCAGTTTCTGATTTTGCAAGGCACATACATTTATTGTTGTCTCAGATTATTGAAGAGAAGGCAATAGCCCATTTGTCTGTTTGTGCTCCCAGTTATATAGAGGAAGCACTTTTTTTCTCCCACCTTTTGCTTCCTGTTTCTATGTAACTCCAAGAAAAGCCTTGATCTAAGTAAGAGTGCATGTTGTCAGACTGCAGCTCAGGGATTCGGACAACTTGCTACAGTTCCTAACGCCATCTTCTTGGAGATTACTCATGGTGACTCCCACATCTATCTTGGGTTCAGCAGGCTCGTAGATATGTGTACAGTTGGTGAGCAATTACCTACCTCTCAGATTAAACAGAAGGTGAGGTTATCTATTTCCGATATGAGATATGCAGGAAAAGACAATTTGTGAAGGCAATTAGTCATCCAAGGGGAGCTAACCCTTTCCTTCTAACTTAATTTGCTTTTATGACAAGGTTACCTATCTATTTGACCAAGGGAAGCCAGTAAATGCAATCTTTTAGGTTTTGTGTGTCCCTTCTAACTCAGAATATTATATGATTCTATGATTCTCTCCAAAATAACCAGGAATAGAGCAACTAGAGTATCCAGTTGCCAGCCAAGTAAGGCTCCGAGCAAAGCTCCCACTAGCAGTAGAACTGTAAGCCTTGAGAAAAATAGTTACCTTCTGCAATTAAGGATCTCTAATGCATTTAGGAGAAGGAGAGTATTGTATACATTGCTTGTGAGCAAACAGCTATCAGAGAATTCACTGAATTTGTAGCATCTATCTCTTCTCCTGTTGAAACAATCCATCAAATGTGGACTAAATGCTGTGTCTACAGAACTTAAGTGAACTTTCTTTCCACTAGAGTAGATAAAATATCCCTTGCTCTACCTTCAAAGAAGGTCTAAAGTCACCTGCTTCTGTTTGCCTGTGTTAGGTTAGGAAAGAAGTAAAGTAGCAGTAGGGAGGTACAATAAGTCTGGGTAAGAAAATGAAGATCTAAGACAATTACAGATAAGGATTTCAGTTCAGAAACAGAAAGTTCAGCTTCCCAGGAGCCAAGTAACAACAACAAAAAGTATAAAACAAAACAAAACAAACAACAACACCAAAAAAAAATCAAATAAACAAGCAACAAAAAGCTGTCTTTATAATTGCAATGATGTTTCTGAATTACTCATCATTCCCAGGCCCTCGGATCCAAGGCCTTCACATACATGCAGTAATTTTTACAGATGCCATTCTTTTGATGTCTGAACTGTGAACTGAAACAAACAAACAAAACAAAACAAAAAAAAGCTGAAACAGAAGGATTTGTGACTCTGTGTTTTGGAAATATCAATATCAGTGTTTTCTAAAAGAATCTGGTTTGGTGGCTTTTCAAAATCAGAATACAGAGAACAATAGAAACTTTAAAAATAACCTCTCAAACAAGAGAATGTTGGAGGATATTAATATTCCAAATCAAACAGTGACCAGTAATCCTTTTCTACAAATATGCACACATATGTTTAACTTCCAGCTACAAACCTTACATCCCTCATCATTAAAGGGGGAAAAAAATTCAAAGATGAGCTGCAGAGCTCTGCGATACTAAACCAAATCTCCCAGGAAGAGGTGTAAAAATGTCAGGATGACTTGTAAAGTCATGCACTTGCAGCTACAGGCATATTGCTCACACAGTTTTATATTAGGGGACATTTATTTCTGTCTACAAGCTTAAATCTATGATCTACAAACTATCTGCTGGCTTACTGATTCTGCTATCATCTCACACTGTTGGACAGAACTGATTACATCTGTCCTTGCAGCTAACATTTGGTACAAGGTAGAAAGGAAAAGCAAGGGGAAGAGAGAACAGCCAGAATAACAGTTCTCAAATATATTCAGTGCTTCACATCCCACTGTCACCTACTTAAGGGAAGATACTGAGACACATTATCAAAATATAGATACTTCTGGAGCTAAATATGTATTTGTACCTGGAATAAGAAAGACCAGAGCTTGTTAGAATATCATTAGTTCTGTTAGCAAAGAAATGAATATGTTATATACACGCATTAACAGCAGTAGGCAGGTAATCATATCCTGTTTCTAGAAAACATAATCCTCAGGTTGCTGGCTAATGATGTCAGTCACAAAAATGCCAAATTCTAGATCCAAAATATTAGTCTGAATCACGTAAGACTGTTGGAGTTGTTCAGGTTGGATGGGTCTACAGAAGCCAAAACAAAATTCAGAGCTATCTTTTTAATCTTACTATTTCATTTTAAAATCTTTTCTCTGTTCTCCTATAATCCTTAACAAATAGAAATAACTCTCCATCTACTACGAGTCCTCAGCCTTTTGTCCACCATAAGAGAAAAATCCAGCTGGACTGGTCTTGGTGAGAAAACTTCTACTTTCCTATAACTTCTGCAGAATGCTGTATCCCAAAGTTCAAACTTCTCAAATGAGAATCAAGTACCTCATGCAGTTTCTTGTCAAGCAATTGGATGGTTTGGTGGTAAATACAGAACAGACTAAGCCACAGCCGGAAGTTCCTCTGCCAATCACTGCTGTTAATTTTTGTTAGCTACTCATTAGATGGCAAATTGACTACAGATACTAAGCAGGAAGTGTTTCACCTGATTTCCACATGTATGCACCTAGAGCCTTGTAAGATTATAGACAGAAGGGGCTGAAGAAGAAAGAGAGCAGCTCTGAAAGTCCCCTTGTCCTTTGGTATGCCTGCTGTAAACTAATATGGCTGAAAATGTAATATTCGTGTATCAATATCAACACTTGAACATGAAAATATGAGACTCAACACCTTGAAATTATGAGTCCACATCCAATATTTACCTATTTTTAAAATTAACAACCTTGGCAACATCTCTTACAAAAATCACTACCCACTTTAAAAGATCCCTTGTGAGAGGGAACTGCAGTTTCACCACAGGGAAATACTGAAGCTGCAGTGAAACTGCAGGGAGCTGGATTTTCTTGTTTTTTGTATTGTTTTTGTTTGTTTGTTTTTCCCAAAACAAATGATTCCTGTCAAGATTCTTTTTTTCCTCTCTGAGAATGGCTTTTTTTTTTTTCCTTAATTATGATTGCATTCCTACTGTGAAAGGCTCTGATTTTTAAAGAAACGAAGTTATTAGATTTCAGATGTAGAGGGAGGTTACATGAAAGAGGGAATTCCCAATTTAAGAAAGTGTGTATATATGTATATAAGTATCTTTCTCATATAGCTACATAGATATCTGATTTTCATCATCTTTGTGGAAGATTNTTCTGGAATTGCCTCAGGCTCTGTGATGACTCCAACTTATTTTTTCCACCGTGTGGAAATTTTGTCACTCTGTTGGAAATGTCCTTCCCATAAATGGATGAGGATACAGCAGAAAGTGATGAGCATTTCACTTTATGTAACTCTAGCTGGTATACTAACAGTTGCACTCTACTTCCACTCTCCCAAAGGATGGAGTCAAGTGCAAGTCAATAATGCTGGAGACAGCGCTTATGCTCTGATGAGTGGCATGTCCCCTTGCTTTGTCACTGAACCCTTGCAGAGTCATTACTTCACTGGGCCAGCTGGACACAAGATAGAGAATCCTGCAGGACTTGCCACATGCCACTGTACTGAAAAAGAATTGCATCCTCCAAGACCTTGTACAAATTGTGCATGGAAGCTGCTGCAGCTTCCCTCGCATCTGCCCATGGTTAGCAATGCCAGACATCAAGCTCTATGAGGTCTTCTCAATCACTGTACTTGCTAAATTGTCTGACCACAGAAGCAAAAAAAAACAAACACAAAAACAAAAAACAAAGATCAGCCTGCTTTACTTCCTTCTTGTTCCTCCTTGTTTGTAAAGTGGCAGACCACAACTTGCTTCTTTCCCCCTACATCCAGTCTTCTGGCATAGAAAATGCCTCGTTTCAAACCTAGTTTAGCCTTTTAAAAATGCTGTTTCCAGGGTCCCACTGTTTCCTAGACTTGGTTCATAATCTCAGGATACACATTATGTGTCTAGTCTAGGAGCCTAGAATAAATCATGAATTCCTATATTAACAGCAAGAATCAAGGTTACTGTCAATACTAATTTTCATTTAAAATTTCATTTAATTTAATATGCTGAGCTTTATGGAATATGCATCAATTTTAGATTCTACTTATTTTAAAAAAAGAGGGAAGAAAAAGATAGAGGGACCGCGCAGCCACCTTCTCCTATAAATGGGTGTTGGAGCAAACTCTTGTCACAGGAGATGTCAGTCTCAAACTCTTTCTTACTTCAGTAATTACTACACTGAAAAATCCTATCTTTTGGATCAGCATTCTTCCTGTGTATGTTACTGGTAATAGTTTTGGCCCCTGTAAATGAATTCCACTCTATGGTAAGAAGTTCTCCACTTCCTTTTCTCTCCAGCACACAGCGTAATAAACACAATGGGATATTCAGTCTCTATGAAGCTGATGCTGGTGAATTTTATGTTTTTGGGAGGAGACATAAGAAAGGCTTGCTTAATACCTGGAAATGCAGAAGAGCGTTTGCATTGCAAAGCCAAAGCTCACAACCATATATATATAAGTTTAGATTGCATTCCTTCCCTTGAGGATTTGCATCCTCATGAATGTTTATTCACACAGAAACTTAGATAAGATTCCCAAGGATGTTCAAGGGCCTTATCCCTCCTAACTTGGCATTCTCTTGAAACTGGGAGTCCAAAACTTGACATTCATTCTCACTGCTGAGTTTTGTGTGGTTTTTCTTCAATATTTTTCTAATGTTATTATTTGAAACATTTTATGCAGAAGATTGTAAGACACTAAAATGGGAAACTGTGGATGCCCCTTCCCTGAGAGTGTTCAAGGCATTCGAAGCAGGCTGGATGGGGCCCTAGGCGACCCTACTCATGTCAAGGGGGGTGGAATAAGATGATGTTTAAGGTTCCTTCCAACCTAAGCCTTTCTATGATTGTTTTATTCAATCAGAGTCTGAATGACATGGAGTGTCTTACATCCCTTTACACAATTTATCTGTAACTCTCCATACAAGAATAAAAAATAATGCTAAATAAATTTCATTTACAGAAAAAAAAAATGAGACCATATTATGAAATAATGTATTGAATTGCTCTTGTATTTGTATTAAAAATTAATACTATATTTTTAATTGCAATTCTTGTTACAATAGCTATTATAAATGGTGAGTTAGAAAAACTAATGAGAAAAAGAACTATCATCAGTTAGAAAATCAACAAGAATATCAATTGTGGTATTAACTTTCAATTAACATTTAAATTTACTAAAATTTCTTTTACTCTGTATACCAAATTAATTACCTGCTGAAAGTTCTTGTCAAAAATAACTGTGAATTAACATATATATTAGAAATAAAAATAAAGCTTACACCAATCACATATTGAATAATTAGATTGGAAAAAAAAATAAATTTACATGTTGCATATTTTTTAATTTTATTAAAAATTGAAATTGTAGTTTTAAAATTATAGATGTATGTAATAGATGTATATAAATGTAGGTCACTCTGAAAGTAATGCCTCCTATTTATTGCCATGGAAACTACAACTGATACAAAGAGCACAATAACAGTAATTGATAGAGCAAACTGTCAGCTGCAAATCACTATTTTTCAACATAGCCATCACCATTAGCTATACATTTTTGCCAGGAATGAAGAAGAGCCTGCATGCCATGCTTGTCAATATCTGCACCAGTGGAGGTGACCCACTGTCACTATTACCACTGCTGTAACACTTCAGCATGGCCTCACTATGTTTACATCCACTGTTTGGTCCCCATAAATGTTCACGAAGTGTCAATGAATGTGAGTGGGTGCCATTTTTTCCACATGGAGGAATTCATTTTCACACCTTTGCTTCATCTGCACTCCCACGTCAGACACCATTCTGTCAGACTGCCCCTCTGCTGCCATCTGTCACATGGCAACAAAATGTAACAATATTGGTGGGAAGGTTTAACCTCTACTGCCGTACCACCAACATCCACCTCTGATGTTGTGGACCAGCAGCTTAACATAGGAGGCATTACTTTCAGAACAGCCCTCCTGTAAGGGTACAGCATATATCTCACACTTTTGCTGTGTGTGTCATGTATAATATAATATACTTGTATATATACACATATATATTTTCTCTGTTTATCTTTAAGAGTCTGGAAAGGATACATTTTTACTTTCATCATTTTAGAAATATTTATATAGTTAGAAAAATTCAAGTTGCTATCATGTATTTTTGTTAGTACTTAAAAAAAAATATTTCAAATTAGTGTTAGGAGTGACACTTCAGATTGAAATGAAAGTCTTTTCATGGTCTCATCAAACATTTATTATCAGAAAGAATTCTGAAGTGATATTGTATGCAGAGAGGACAGGAGACATCCTTATTGTCTTGAATATCAAAAGCATATATATATTTTTAAATTATAATGTATGTCTTGTCTAGGTTATGTTGCACAGTCTTTTGATGGTCTTTGGTTCCCAAACACCTTGGAGCATGTAGTTGAACTTTTTCAACTCTCAGATCAGGTCAAGTAATTAAAAGATATGATTAATAGATGAGATCTTATGAGAATTCTTTATCTTTTCTTTCTTTTTAAATTTTTTTTTTAGCATCTAGCCTTTTAGAAAGTGGCAGCAAAAACAATCAGACTGAACAGAACTTCACAATCAGGATGTCAGCAACACAAACCTGCTTAAACTTCAGAGTAATATCCTTAGACTTTGTTTCTTATTGGGGCTCTGCAATTTATAATATATGAAAATCAGATTACAGTGGCTAAATCTCTGCCCTTTAAAAGAAAATCAAGGAAAAGCTAAGAGAGTTTCTAGAACTAAAGGCAAGACAATCAGTTAACAGGAAATGCATAAACTTATATTAATTTTAACCTAGTCAGGAGTGCAAGACAGTGACCAGGAGAAATATGAACTACAAGGCAGTTTTAGAATGCATGCAAATTTCCCAAGCTGTTAATATGATCTACTTTCTCAATTTTTGCCACTTCATTTTTCACCATTAACATCACTTCACCATTTTACACAGAGAATATGACTGCAGTAGGTGAGAATCAGTATGACAGAGAGTCCTTTAATGTCAATTGGTCAAATAATTAAGTTTTAAATCACCATGACTTTTGTTCCTTCAAGGATAGACCAGAACATAAATTACCTGTTTTCCAAGTCTGTATTCCAGTAAGTTGATATTTTGGTTCACTTAATTTATGATTTGTTTCTTGATTATGAACATTTGAGAAAGACTACGAATGTGTATGAAAAAGATTTGGGAAGAAGGAAGTATTCTGCTATGCAGAGGGAAAAAAAGACCGAAAGAAAAAAGCTGAAGTGAGCTGGCTCTGCAACAGTTTGATGTTATAGTGTAGATGTCTGAGTACCACATGCAAACTAAACCCATTGCTCAAGCAATCATGACATCATGACATCATGAGCTCTCATCATTTCCTTCTGTGCTGTTTTAGCATAGAAAATACTACACTTGTGACTTGTGCCACTGCCAGAAGCTGGTCTCCATTTTTTTCCCCTGGGCATTGTCACGGAGTTATCTGAGTCTGTGACAAGGGGGGGGGGGCACAGGCCCGNAAAAAAAAAAACAAACAGGTAATCAGAAATCAGGTGCCTGTTTCTCATAGTTCACAGCTGAGTTTTAAGTATGCCAATAGAACTTACATCATTATAACTATTATCAAGCATACTATCTGTAAACATGATAATGCAGATATCTGCATACATGTGTGTCTATATCTGCATTTAAAATGTTGCTATTTCCAGGCAGAAATTCAAAACAATCCCCCAGAATGTAAGTACTGTCTGGAGACACTCATCTCTGAAAATGCTGACTGTGGCTGGTAAAACAGAGTAGTTTTCAAAGCAGTAGCACATTCTAGAATAGTGTAGCCTTTCATAAAAATGCCAACGAATAGTCATGAACTGTTTTAGAGGAGGGCAAAAGCTTTACCAGCGAATTAAATAAAAATTAGTACTCTTTCTTTGTCAAATATTTAGCAACAGAAAATTTTTGAATAGTTCACCAAAAATTTTTGAGTGTTTGTTCACAGGAAAGTAAAAATCAAAACAGTCTTCAACAGGAGGAATAAATTTGTAGACTTAGGGATAAATTATACCATGCCAGAGTCACTGCTCTGTTATCCCTGTGTTCATCCTCCACATGAAGGTGCTTACTAGCTCAGTTTCCTACCTGATTTTTAATCTGATAGTTCTTCAGTTCACATCTTGCTAATCAGTGCTGACAACTTTGCTTCATTTACCCACATCAGTCTTCCACAGATTACACTTTTATCTTTTACGCTGCATTTCTCTTTCACACATTCCTTTCCTAGAGTTTTCATCCTACTGATAACCTTTCTTTTCCACCTAAGCACAGTATCTTGTTAATCTCTTTTTCCAAAATACCTTACTTTGTCTCCTTTATTTATGTTCTTGAACCAAAATAAATAAATTAACTAGGGTTAAAGTTTTAAAATCAAAAGCTTTAAAGTGTGTGTAAATGCATAATTTAAAAGCTATACTTGTTCTCCAGACAGCTTAAAGAGAAACATAAATCAGTGCATGCCCCTGTGAAATAATTTCATTTTTTCCAGTTAATCTACTTTCAGTATTCTCAGTAGCAGTAATGTCCAAAAATAAAACATCATTTGTACATATATACAGCATCACCAGATAAAGGAGGAGCAACTGATGTCATCTACATGGACTTATGCAAAGCGTTTGACAGTGTCCCACACAACATCCTGGTCACCAAAGTGGAGAAAAATGATTTGATGGATGGGCCACTTGCTGGATAAGGAATTGGCTGGATGGTCACACTCAGAAAGTTGTAGTCAATGGCTCAATGTCCAAGTGGAGACTGGAGATGAGTGGTGTTCCTCAGGGATCAGTACTGAGATCGGTGCTATTTAACATTTTGATGGGAACACGGAGAGTGGAATTGGGTGTACCCTCAACAAGTTTGCAAATGACAACAAGCTGAGCAGTGCAGGTGACACACTAGAGGGAAGGGATGCTATCCAGATGGACCTGGACAAGTTTAAGAGGTGGGCCCATGCCTACCTCATGAAGTTCAACAAGGCCAAGTGCAAGGTCCTGCACCTGGGTCAGAGCAATTCCAAGCACAAAAACAGGCAGGGCAGAGAATGGCTCGAGAGCAGCTCTGAGAAGGATTTGGGAGTGTCAGTGGATGAAAGATTCAACATGAGCCAGCAATGTGTGCTTGCAGCCCAGAAGGCCAACTATATCCTGGGTTACATCAGGAGAAGTGTGGCCAGCAGGTCGAGGGAGGTGATTCTGCCCCTCTACTTTGCTCTCATGGGACACCACCTAGAGTACTGTGTCCAGTCCTGGGGCCTCCAACACAAGAAGGACATTGATCTGTTGGAACAGGTCCAGAGGAGGGCAATGAAGGTGATCAGAGGGCTGAAGCACCTCCCCTATGTGGACAGGCTGAGAGAGCTGGGGCTCTTCAGCCTGGAGAAGGCTCTGAGGGGATGTTATTAGCAGCCTTCTAGTACCTGAAGGGGGCCTACAGGAATGCTGGGGAGGGACTTTTTAAAAGGCCATGTAGGAACAGGGAAACAGGAAATGGTTTTAAATTGGAAGATGGTAGACTTAGACTAATTATTAAGAAGAAATCTGAGAGTGGTGAGACATTGGAACAGGTTGCCCAATGAGGTTGTGAGTGCCCCCTCCCTGGAGGCATTCAAGGCCAGGCTGGATGGGACTTTGAGCAACCTGGTCCAAGGGCAGGTGTCCCTGCCTATATAGCAGGGGGGTTGCAACTAGGTGAATTTAAAGGTCCCTTCCAACCCAAACCATTCTATGATTCCGTGATATATACTATGTATATCTTAGGTGGGTTCTACTTTACAAGTGGTTACTCTAAATCAGATGAATTAAAATACTTGTAAGCCTCATGTATCAAAAGTGTTAAGAGAAAGTGATTACAAATACAATAGAAAAATCTGGTAAAATCTGGTAAAAAAATATGATAAAAAATCACATGAAATCACATTTCAAGATACCTCACAATTTATTCTTGCTCTTAGGACAGACAAAATAATCTACCTCTTAATTAAATTGAAGTTAAATCACCTGAATCTTAATATTTTCAAAACTTTCATTCCATCATCCTCACTGATAAAACGTCTCAAATTTTCTATGTTAACTTATTTCTTTAACCAGTATCAACATGATGTGCATGTAATGTTGTTCTTTTGATGCTGACCTTTTCTTAAGAAAGGTTAAAAAAATATGTTATTCACATACAAATGTAAGAGGAGATGAGTCTAAGTGGTATCAAGCAGTTGTCTAGTCCAGCACATTGTTTACATCACTGCTTCCAAGGAACGTGTAAAAATTTCACAGCAGATTACTATGCAATGAAATTTCCTTGGGGGAGGGGGGAGCACTTAGGGAATTACTACATTCTCTTCACTGAAGTCATAAGCAAAATAGTGCTGTAAATTTTTTGCATAGTTTCTTGCACTGAGATATACTGCACAGAATGCTTCCCTACAAAATGCCAACTGATATTAAACACTTTTTTAATGTCATGCCATATCTCAGTTGACAAATGATCCCTAATGTGTGAACTTTTAGAAAGCTGGACTTCGTGAAATGAGAACAGTTCTCCTTTAAGCTACAAGAAAATGTCACTTCCCTCCTCTCAGCATGCTGGACAGATGTAGTAAAATGTGTAAATGAGATCTGGGCCTAAAAAAAAAAAAAAAAAAAAAAAAAAAAAAAATTATTCTGTATCTACAGAATTCTTGAAAACTGAAATATGTGGCATACGTTGATGACAGGCAGCATAGGAGGAGGTCTGTGAAAGAAAATTTCAGCTAACACCTGAAACTTTTAAAAAGGCATCGTAAATCTGAAAGGCGAGTGAGATGCAAGAAATTATTTCTTTAATAAATATTTCTATCTATTTTTTGGAAATGATCTTCCAGCAAGTTAAATTCCTACTAGGAGTTTTCCTTAATACAGGATCCAAAATATTTCCTGTGACCCTATCTTAGAGAAAAAAATAACACCTGCAATTGTCAAAATTCTGTTCACTTTAAGGGAATCAGAACTGCGACTTTTGTATCTGCTAATTATGGTTCATTGAGATATTTTAAAGACCTGGAACAAATCCCTATTTGCTACTTCTCGGATGAGAGCTTTTTTTCCTGACAATTAGAATTTTCTCTGAATGTGTCTTATCTTCATTTTGCTATGAAATGAGGTTGAGATATAAGTATATATTGAGAAATAAAGTATATATTGAGAAATAAGTATATATGAAGCAGAATAGGTCTTAAAGAAGTCAGATATCTTAAATTTATTCAATATTAATATGCTATTTCTGATACAAATTTCTCAGGACTACTAATCCCGAAGACAGTACACTCTTCTCACCTTAACAGTTATGAACTGTTCTTCCTGTCACCTGCAAGACTTTTACCTTATCTCCATGAGATTGCACTGCTCTTCAGTCTAAGCATAAAGGAGATTATGCTAAATTGAAAATAAGACTCTATCATAATACTACACTTTAGCCATTTCTTTACTATAAAAGCAAGGAAAATCATTTCTTGGCCGCAACTATTTTATACAGTTTTCCAATGCTTATTTCATAGTAATCTTGTTACATGAAAACAGCAGTACATCATGTTATTTGCTGAAAACATTGAGCTAGCTGGTCAATTAGAGAAAAATGCCATTGATCTTTCAGTATAAAGAAACTGTTTTGTTCAAGCCTGAATGTATAACACTCAAAATGCTACTAAGCCTTCCAAAATGTACAGGAAGAAAAAAAAAAAAAAGAAAACTTCTATTTTCTCTAAGACTTTCTTTTCTAGGCATATTTTTTTAAATTGTTTTTTCTGAATATTCCCAATAGAAGCAAAGCCATTCCTACAAAACAGGTTCGATCATAAGGCTAAACACTGATTCCTTTGACTTTTACACGTGTTCTTTTTTTACATTGTTTCCAGTGTAAAGTTAACTATACACATTTCTTGCTAGATAAATGAAATCTGCTGCCCACTTTGGGACCTGGGTATTACATTCTACATGGTCATGAAGACTTGTGACCAAGACAAGCAATGGGCTGTACTTAAAAAATTGTGACTGACCTCTCAGAGACATTGTCACAGTCCATTTAAAGATTTCAAGTCAGATTCAGCTGCTCTGAATTTGTTATTACAACTGATACACAAAATGAACTGGCAGAAGATTGACAGAGATAGGTATGGTGACAGATGTACTTACATAGTGCTTATGTTCGACACTGCAATACCCAACTGCCTTAATTTTGAAGTGTTAGTAAATTTGTCCTTATAAACTGAAAAGGTGTAGAAGGGATTGTGATGAAAGCATCAAAATGACATCTATTTGTAATAAAATCAAAGGCTTGAAGTTCACCATTCTAAAAGGGGATCAATCTAGAGAGAATTTAAAGAGTGAGGTGAATGTAAGTCCACGAGATACATTTACCATGATCTTAGAGAGTAAGAGAAATATTTTTGTCTGTCTTTTTTTTTTTTTTTTTTTTTTT
>JACDJE010000141.1:1429073-1445270 GCA_016647715.1 Pavo muticus
AAAAAAAAGGAGAGACAAAGGAGCAAAGAAAAAAAAGAAAAGAAAGGCGCACTGAGGACCGCGCGCTATGGCAAGGCGGGGGGGCGGGGGGGGAAGAGCAGAATGCTAGTAGATGGTTTTAAGAAAAGGAGCACACCGGCAATGATCTGAGGAGGATCTAAATTTAACCAAATCAAACAAAATGAGAGAGACAAGAGTACCCAAAATGCGAGTCGACCACAATAGCGCAAGGGAAGCACATGCCCTACTCTGCTGCGAGCTGAGCTGGCCCAGAGGAAGAGACAGACTGGGCTCCTGTCCAGAGCTCCACCTCACTTCCTCTTCACACCAAGTCCTCCGGGAATGCCACCCTTCCCCTCTCATCAGAATATTCAAAATGCCCATAAGAGGCAGTAAACAGAACCAGAACATTAACTCTTTAACTCCCACTGGTTCACATGATGTTCTGATGTGGAATATTGACATGGAAATGAATGAAAGTCTGTGTTTCATTTATTTTGGATTTATTTTTTTTTTACACACCAGGTTTGGGTGCTGTACTTTTTTCCAGGATTTGTGATTCAGTGAACATATATCATAGAGACACAAACAGCTAATACTGAAGATTTTTATGGGCACGCTGCACTTGTGCAAACAGTGGTGGTCTGGTAAACTGACAAGTTCAGATTTTCTTGTTTATGCCACTGAAACAATAAAGCTATTGATTCCAGTCAGCTTTTGGATGAGATTATTTTCTCAAAAGAGTTGAATCCTATGTGTAGGTGTATCTGAGGTGATTCAGATACATTCAGAAAACAGATGTCCTGTTTACAGAAAATTTCTTCCTGGAAAATTTTACTTCCTAGTGCTTGTTAGAAGATTTAATGTGTAGTCAGGCAATACTGCAGAACAATAATAAAATAAAAAAATACCCAGGTTTGATAACTTTCAGAACCTTTCGCCTGACAATTTCTTGTGATCAAACTTTTCTCTGAAAATTTCAATGTTTTCTAACTTCAAATGAGATAGAATTAATAGGAGATGTTCAAATAAAATTTTCAATTCTGGTTAAAAAACAACACAAGTTCTCATTTTTCATGCTAAAAATATCTGCTTCAGTGTTTAAGTCTAATTTTTTCTATTTTATGCTCAAAGTATACAGATGAATATATCTGTAACATCCTGATTCATTATGGCTGACAATTGGGAACTGAAATTCAAAAAAAAAGTCATTTGCACAATGGGCATGTTTTCTAGGTGGTAAAGAGGGTAGATTAACTACTTATACCATCATGTCACATTACAGAGCTACAGCACCCGAGATTAAATGACTAGCAACCTCTTCCAAATGCAGGTATCAAAGGGCATTTTAACTTCCCCACTGAATTTCTGAGGGTGATTAACTCAGGTGAGTGACTAGTGGAATGCTATTTCAGTATTCTTAGAGATTCAAAGACAATATGTACTGTATGGTGCCATTTTTTTTTTTTTTTTACTTACAAAAGCACTTGAAATTGGATGAATTTTGATGAACAGTTCAGAAGCTTACTTTTATCTTTCATGTAACCATACTGTCCCAAGGGTAAGGTATGCAGTTTTTTTAATGTGCTACTAATATTGGCATTATTTCTTCCCCGCGTGATTCAACAGTTTCACTAAAGCTCTTGAAATATTCTTAAACAGATTTCATATAATCATATACATGTTTAGTTATGCTTGTTTCTGTCAGTAATTGGCTAGAAATGGATGAATATATTTTGTTAACAAGAATACCTCTAGTGCTAGAAATGCATAGGATTTATTATGGAAAATCAAATCAAATCTGTGAGTTATTACCTAGACCAGAAAGAAGGAAAAATATTTTAGAGTAAGGATGCAGAGTTTATAGATGGCATTACTGGTCTGATACACAGAAAAGCCCTTGAGATCAATTATCTACTGTAAAATATCATTATGTTTCTTTATGCTTCTTTTTCTCCTGAAATAATTGGGTTTAAAGACATAGTAACTGACCAGATATTTTTCAGATACCTAGAGAGCTCGATGTAGTGTTCTCCATGTAGTATTCTCCAGTTAATTTGACAGCTTGTTTTTAGAAATCTCCTTGTAAATAGTTCTTTAATATTACTGAAATGTACTATTTGATTAGCAGCTTGAAATCCATGGATTCTCACCATGAGCCAAGTTACCATAACGATAGATCTTTATAGCATGATTCACCAAAGTATGTGCCATTCATACGGAGTCCAAATTATTCTATTGTAAATTTGAAATATTTCAACTTCAGGTTCCTATATTTCATATTATTTTTTGCATTCATCATTCTTGCTAAGTGTTTCCTCCCAACTTTTTAAAAGCCTAGCAATTTTTATAGTTACTGAGGAGTTATTCTATAAAGATTATTAATATGGTAATTTTGCCACGGAATTCAGACAAAGGGTGTAACAGGGAACATTAAAAGGGCTTTGGGAATTGACAGTGGGAATTGAAATTTTTTCTTCGCTAAAATATTAATGTAAAATATGTGCAGCATAGTCAGGGAAATGTTTTGACCAAGAATTGTCCTGGATGTAAAATGTTCAGGAATCTGTGGAAAGCCTCGTTTTCTTCAAAACAATTCTGTTTAAGCAAAGAACAAACACTATATTTTGTGATCAAATCCCTGGGATTAGGAGAGGAAGGTAAAAAAAGGAGAAACACATTTTGAGTCCTTCACTAAATGGTATTCACTTAAACCAAGGCATGCAGCACAGCATTACTTGCAAAAACATGATAAAGTAATGAGCCTATTAAGTAACTCAGAATATACTTCTATTAATATTTATTCATCCAAATGTGGAGCTTCTTCTGCTGTATAAAGAGATTCTACAGTATGAACAGATTCTTCTTGCAATTCTTTGGTTCTACCTAGAAAAGATATGTAGCAATCTCCTGGGGTTTTCTTGGGATTTAAAAACAGCCCTTAGGTTTTCTTTGAAGGAGGATTTCTGGAGTCTGTAGAGCTGATATTCAGAGAATCTCAGAGAGCAGGGTTTAAACTGACAGAGACAGCCTTGTAAGAAGGAGAGCTGTTAACTCAAATCCTTTTCCTGTATATATTACAGTTCTGTGGCTGAGTATTTGAATGCATTTACTTCAGGTGGTTTTACTCAGTTAATACCAGTAGAGTATTTAATTCATATCTCTATGTGCTTAAGTTCTGTATTTTAATTCTATTATTTGATTTTCATCTTTTGATGGTAATTGTGTTTGGACTTCCCCTGAGTTAAAAATACTGTTGTGTCTCTTAATGACTATTTGTATTTTTACTAATGTATCCAAAAACTACTATTTTCTATACTTTTCTCAGAATTATTACAAAATAGGCTCTGGAAAAGAAAGAAAGGAAAGGAAAGGAAAGGAAAGGAAAGGAAAGGAAAGGAAAGGAAAGGAAAGGAAAGGAAAGGAAAGGAAAGGAAAGGAAAGGAAAGGAAAAAAAGAAAAGAGAAAGATAATGTGCCTTAGATAGAACATATGCAGATAAACTAATTCCGTAAGCTCCCAATAGGGTGATTCTTCCTTTTTATTGGCAAGGGTTACCAACTTTGGGAACTGGGAGTATTGTACTTTGTGCTGTTCATGCCTATGAAATACTTCTACAAATCAGTTAGGTATTCCAAAACATGCTCTGTTCTGCCATGATTCCCACCACTGACAAACACTTACATAATATTTCTAGTCTGACGTTCTTCATGCCCCTTATTCTCTATGTGTCACTCATTTTCTTATCCAACTTAGCCACACTGGCAACTTTGACAGTCTGAGCGTACACAGTCCAAAGCTAACAAGTGAAGCTTATCAGAAGATACTCCTTCTTTCTGCCTCTGATCAGAGAACTTGAACTTTGGGCCCTTTATCTTTCATCAAAACAAATTTTCAAATACTTTGGAAAAGAACGGCCTCAAGAGTGCTGATATCAGTTTTTCTCAAGCATACATGGCCACAGCCTTTTTCTCAGTGCTTCATTGTACATGATGTGGAGAAGCACTGCTTGAATGAGGCAAAAAGGAAAATGTTACAATACCTTTCTNAAAAAAATGATGTTATACATTGCATATTTGAGCACTTTTTCCTAAGAAATTATTTTCTCTGGCTAAGCAGCAAAGGTGGCTTCCCACAGGGACAATTATAGTGAGGGTCTAGAAAAAATGATTCCATTAAACTATTCATAAGTTCTTGATAAACAGGCTGGATAACAACATAATAGAAGTTGCAGTGAAAAATAAAAATCCTTAAGTCCAAACTCAAACTGACTCTGAACAACTGCATCAAGATCTTATGATAAGGAACAACTACATGAAGGAAACTAGAGATAAAATTATGTATCAGCATATGTAAAATAAAACATGAGAACACATGGACAACTCCATATGCAGATCATTATGATTCTAGATAGTTACCACTGCTTACAAAGATCTTAATAGCTGTAAATATCACCTCAACTGCTTACAAGTTGTTCAGTATTATTACAGAGAGCAAACAAGATAATAATAGTATACCACTGCACAAATTCACTGTTACCACATCATACAGTATGCAATTCTCAATTGCTTTGCTCCTCCATTGCATCTAACTACAGAGAATATAACAAGGGTTGTCAGAAATATAGAGTGCTTTCCAGGGAAGAGAAGAAACTGATTGTAATGCTTCTATGTAAACAGCAGGAAACTGAGGGATATCATAAAATCATGAACAGTATAAAGAATTATTCACTTTCTTCTCTGATGTCCTTTAACTTGACAAATACCAGATTAAGTCATACCAGAAGGATAGGTGAGTTATACTTGTATCCTTTTCTGAAGTTCAGTTAAAAAGAGGATGTGTTACTTGGAACTTTGGTGTAAGAATTACTATAGTGTATCTAATTATCAAAGATCAATTGTATTAAGTTGACTGCTTCATTTTTGTGGTGTGTCTGGCTGCCAGACCAACCCAGTTCTCTCACTTCTCAATAGGACAAGGGGGCAAAATTAGATAAAAAAGCTTATGGAGGAGGATAAGGACAGAGAGATCACAATTAAAAATCATGACCAAAACAGATTCAACTTGGGGAAAATTTATTTAATTTATTGCAAATTAAAATAGATTAAAATTTATTTAATTTATTGCAAATTAAAATAGAGAAGAAAAAAAAGACACACAAAATACATACATACATACATATGTACATAAATACATACATAAATAAAACAGCTTTCCCACACCCCTTCTTGTTCCTAGGCTCAACTTCACCCCTTCATCCTCAACTTATATATTGTATAGCCTTCAAATTAGGGTAAATAATTTTCAGAATTTGTCCAACTTCCTTTCTTAAACTTGTTCTTTTCATCTCCACTCTAATAGATAAACCTGGATCTATTCTGAACTTCTTTTTTCCCCTTCCCTCTCCATCCACTCCCAAAGAGTCACTAGGAGCTTCTGGGAAAAAGCTGAGTTTCATCATAGTGCCTAGACTATTAAGGAAGCCAAAGAATTCCTCAAATTCTGTTGAGAAAGGGCAAGCTACATTGACAGGAAAGCTTCCAGAAGAAAGGCAGGGAACGATGCAATAATTTATCTAAAAAAAAAAGATCAAAAGCATGGGAGAAGAAAAATCCCAGGCTAGCCTATTTCTTTACCTTTTCTATTACAATTTTCACAGAATGTTTCTGTAAAGCAAATAAAAATTTGATTGATCTGTGGAGGACCCACAGTATTTTGATGGCAAAATGACAGCAAGAAAAAAGTAGTCTGATGAACAATGGGAAATTTTTGTTATTATTAAGTTACAGAACGAGTAAAGAAGGGTAATGGAAATTGAATCTTGAGCTATGAGAATACCAGTGCAACAAACAGTGGCCTTGTATATCACTGGGCTCCATATGGGCTAATTGACTCTGAAGCTCTCCACAGAGAGATATATTCCAATGAGGATGTCCGACAACAGCACATTTTGTCTCAAAGCTCAGAGACACACAGAGAAAGCAGTGATCAAGCAAGACAGTAAAGCTTTGCTCTGCTATTCTTCCCTTGGGAAGAAAGAAGTATTTCCAGACATATTTTGCAGATTGAGACAGTACCCTTCAACCACTATTTCCACTTTGTTCTCCACTGTCAGAGCCCTCTATCTATAAGTCCTGTCTCACTTTACCGAAATAATGATTCTTCAGCAAATGACATCTTAGAAGTAACTCACATGTTGCTTTTAAATTTTCCTGGCTTGTATGTATATTGTCAACCCAATACAGAATGCCTTATCTAATGTGCAGGTAAGTTCAGAACAAATAATGCATACAGTCTTATGAAATAATCTGATGAGTTCAGACTATTTAATAATTAATCTGTATGCAATATAATTTCATAATAAATAAGTAGTCCTTCCTTTTTATTAAAAGGAGACAGTATTTGATCTGCTTTACCAGAGTAACTGCAGCAATACTGTTAGGAGTTGCATCCTGACTGATAAAATGAGTGATAAATTTGGGTCACTTCTGTAAACAAACCTATGGATTGTTCAGTTATTGTGTGAGAAAAAATGCAAATGTTTGAATAAGTTTTTCAAATCATAGTTTCACGCAAAATTTCTTCATTGTGGACTGAGATCTCAATGAGAGTCTTTATTCGAAATGTATAAAACTATGACTACAAGTATCTCTGTGTTCAAGAAACACGGCAGTTTTCTTATCACATAAATTTTTAAATAAGGGAAGGATAGGGCTTTCTCTTAGAGAATGGTAGAATGGTAGAAACATTGAAAGATCTTTCTGTCTGAAGATAGACCACTGGTGGAAGAGGATAAGGTCATGGAATACTTAAAAAAACTCAACATACATAAACTCATATGCCCTTACGGGATGCTACAAGAGCTAAGGGAGCTGTCTGATGACACTGAGAGATCACTCTTGGTAATCTTTGAATGACTATGGCTACTGGGGGAAGTGTCTAAGGACTGGAGAAAAGCAAATGTCACTGCTGTCTTCAAGAACAGTATGCAGGAGGACCCAAGGAAGTACAGGCCTGTCAGCCTCACCTCAATCCCTGGGATGGTGATTGAGCAACTAACTCCAGAAAAAATTTCCAAATACAAGAACGAGCTATCGGCAACTTATCATGCTAATGTAATTAGCATGTATTCAGCAAGAGGAAGCAGTGCTTGACCAACTTGATGACTGATGAAATGACTGACTTATCAGATGAGCAGTGGATCTTGTCTACCTAGATTTCAGTAATGCTTTCAGTTGTCTCCTATAACATCATAATAGAGAAGCCGATGAAGTAAAGGCTGGATGAGCAGATAGTGAAATGGAGTGAAAAGTGGCTGAATGACCAGCTACAGTGGGTGATAATCAGTGGTATGAAGTCTAGTTGGAGGCACTGATTAGAGTTGTATCCCAGGGATCAATACAGATTCTGATCCTGTTCAATATTTTAAAAGCTTTGAACTGGTATTGAAAAATTCCATCTAGCTTAATTTGCAGCTCCACACAGAATTCCTCCAAATGCTCCAGTTTAGGCCAAGCCCTAAAAAGCTTGATTGACTTAAAAAGTTGTATCTTGTCTTAGAAAATAAAAATCTATATTGGTAATTGCAGCGTTCTGCTATCCTATCTAACAGATTTTAAAATTCTCTAGAGGCAGTTATGAGGTTCAGCTACTGAAAATATCATGCTGTTGTGCAAAAGAGATACATTAGCTATAGCTAATGGATGGAATAAAGTTTATTTCTTTACTACTTCATATTCTAATATATATATGAATATTCAAATGACGTTCATGGAAACACTGCCTTTAATGTGTACACTACCAGAAGATTTCATTTCCCTACAGTGATAACTAATACAAGTTATGGGGTAAACTTATGTTGGGTAAACAATTCTCAGACTAAACACCTGTTCATGCAATTGTAAGTAAATGAGGTAGATGCTCAATACAGGGCTTTTCATCCTTTTTCCCTGCTCTGATTTCAGAGTTCATAGTAATTAGCAGTTAGGATCTTCCTTATGCTATTCCATTAATAAACAGTAATATTCTGGATATACTAAAGAGAAATAGTGATTCAGAAATCAATTGAAAAATCAACTAGTTACTTGATGATAACTTTTTTGACACTACCACATGACTTAGGCTTTTTTAATAATACAAAGCTATTTTCTCCTATCAATTATTGTCCTGAAAAATTCCAGTAGTGTTCCAGTGGATGATAAAGATTATAACCTTTAAAGCTGCTTTGCCTTTTCAGTGGTTGTCAATGAGCCACAGCGAACTGTTTTGTGTTTCTAAATAATTCCCAATCTATCATGTCCTTGCTTCTCAGAGACCTCTTACTTCCATTCCAGCTATGTTTCTAGACCTATGGAAACTCAGTGAATCAGTAGGATTTTATTCTGTGGTATAGCAGAGATTAACAGAAAATATTAATTTCACAATGCAGTGTTAAAATTAGGAATAAATATTTTGTGAACATCCTCTTGGAAACACATTCTTTCTTCCAACTCTACCCACACAGTTTCTAAAGTTTGATGGATCTTCAGTGGCAGGTATAATATTTATATACTCCTAATACCTAAGAGCATAATACCACTCAGTATTCTAGCTGGGAATATATTTGAAAAATGAATCCTGTTCTGGATTATTTATTTGCTTATNGAGTTTTCAAGTAATAATAAAATCTAGTGACACTTCTCAGAAGTCCAATTAATTGTAAAACTCGTTACATGTATAGCTCAGTGCCACTACACTTAGAAAGAGAAATATATAGTGTTAAACATGTGAAATGTGTATCACGTGGATTATTTCAAGAAATGATCAAATTTAGGGAAATTTAGAACTGAAAATCTAAACCAGTGGCTTGGGGACAAAATTGCTAACAATGTTTAATGATGTTGATAACAGCCACTGGAAATTAGGATGAGAAATAGGCTATGATTAATGTGGAATATTTTTGCACTTCAGTTCTCTTTCATGTTTAAAATCAAGTCACTGGGTTGAACTGATAGTAGTTAAACTGCATAAATTCCCACTCAAGTTAATGATGACAGCCATTGCAATCACATGAAAGTCTCTCCATGTTGTTCTATAGTTGTGCAGTTATGTCTTTGCACAAGAAGTTACAATGGAAAATGGATTTTCTGGAAACTTTATCTTACTGTGGCTGCAATGTCTTCTGAGAACATTTTGTCCATTACTTCTTATCTCATTGCTTCTGTTCTTGCTCTGTGAACCATAACAGCCTCCTTTGAGAGAACATGTCTGGATATGAATATCTATCTGCTATTATGACTCGAGGTCAAATGCTTACTGGTCTATGGAAATACTAACAAGGTGGGCAGCTGGTACTCCATACACAATACCAGATGCATTGTGTGGCCTGTGGCTAAGATGAATCTCTGTATATTGAAATGGAAATTTTACACCTGTGAAATTAATTTTGGCTATTGCATTGCTCTCTGTAGCTTGAGGGAAAGGTGTGAAATGTCATTCTGACATGTCACTCCCTTTGGCACCATCTTGCACTCCATCTGGCCTATTTCAGTTGTAGCACCACAAGGCCTGCAAGATGACAGTGATGGTAAGACTGTGGGGTTTGTGCGTATATAATTGGGTACAGATTTCTTCTAAGGGCCAATTTTTAGTTTATCTTTTCCAGAAGCAATAATAGAGTTTGTTTGTTTGTTTGTTTGTTTATTGGCATGTTTTCTCTGAGTAAAAAATTTTTATACATTAGGTTGCTATGATAAGCACTGCCAAATAGCCAGGGAAGGAAGGCATGAAAATTCAACACACTGTCCCTGGAATATGGTCCCTTGTTCACTTTATTGTGCTAGACTTCATGTTTTAATGCTAGCTCAGAGGCAGATTGTCTTCATATGCTTCAAAATAACCAGTGAAATGTGAAACGTGTCATACACTGATGTTTTTTCAAATAAAGTTTTGAGTCAGCTCATTACAGTACAAGTACTTCAGACAAAATCTTACTGGCCACTGGTTGTTTTCTGCAACCTTCATTCAAACAGATTTCATCTTCTTGAAACAGCACTATTCTATGAATCTGTCAGAAGTTACTCAACCATGCACCTCCATGTGTTCCTACTGGGAAATTCTCCAGACAGCAACTCTTCTTCCAGCACAGTCAGACCAGAAACTCAATTTATTCCAATCCCCAGGTTATCCTTCTGTGCTGCTAAGACTGGGATTAAACATCTTCTTTTTCTTGAGTAGCAGCTGGAAGAAGTACTAAAATGCACTCCAGGACCAAATGCTGAAATGGTTGTTTCCCAGCATTTGAGACTGGATTTTTTATAGCTGTTTGAAGCTTTAAGATCTCTAGATCGCAACAAATGTCGTAAGAAGACATTACAGGGATCGAGGAGCAAAGGAAGGTGGGCAGTTGCAGACTGTTTGAGTATATTCTATGGAGAGTGACATGTAAAACAGTGTATCCTCTCATACATTATTTTTACTTTTTAGTTTGGTAAGAATGTGGGGTTTTGTGCAATTTTCCTTCCCTAGCATGTGATGCATGCAATGTGGGTCATCAGGTAATAAATATTCTAAGTAACTTAGGTGCCATTCCTCAGTATGTTTTCCAGTAGAAGAGTTAAAATTGGGAAAAGCTAATCTCAAATAACTAACATTGTAAAATCACACAAGAGATACAGGAGAATCAAAGAACTGAAACAAAATTATCAGCAGTAAAGCAGAGTATACTCCAGAGAAGATGGTTTTAATAAGTGAAGTTACATTTTTCAGCAACAGAAGCACAGAAATTTTAAATAGAACTATTGGGATTTCTCAAAAAAAAAAAAAAAAAAAAAAAAAGAGTATTATTATTGCAGTAAAACTTGAAATGACACTGATATCAAAGGAGTTAGTAAGTGCTATAGTTTGTGGTAAATTATTTATTTCCCATACTATTTGATTGTGTTAAAACATTATTGGGATTTCTATAAAATAGTAAAATAAGGAGATACGATTGGATAAATAGATCGTCTAAACAAATACAGAACAGCATTTACTAAGCTTTACACTAAAGAATTTATGCATAGTCCCTGCTATCTGGTTGCCTATTTCAAAGAATGATTCCTGTTGCAGTCTGTGGAGACAGTATGGGGGTAGACCTTCTTCTAGTAAAGAAAGATCGCTACAACTCTTCAATGATAAAAGTAATAGGACAACACTGTGGAGACAGTGGTACGTGGCCTGTGATGATTTTGACTAGGTGTTCTATGAGGTGACCAGAGACAGGACCGTAGGGAATGGCATGAAGGTGTGTCAGGGCAGGGTCAAGTTGCGTGTTAGGAAAAGTTTTTTCCCCAAAAAGCACTGGAATAGGGATGTTGTCACAGTACCAAGCCTGACTGAATTCAAGAAGCATTTGGACAACACTTCCAGACATGTAGTAACTTTTTAGGTAGTACTGTGTGAAGCCAAGAGTTGGAGTCAACAATTCTTGTGGGTTCTTTCCAAGTTAAGGTATTTTATGATTCTATGATATGTGGTCTCAAACACATAGCAATTGTCTAGTGAGGTGATGCAAAACAATGCCCCTTGAAAATGTTGAGAGTAGAGCATGTTTTAGGGCCTTCTACAATACATGACAGTAGCCAACCACTACAGAAAAAAATAAAGAAATTAATTGAAGCAATCATGTTTTTTAAGTCAAAATGTTTCAAAATTGTTTAGAACATGGAAATATTGTTTTCAAATCTTGTTAAACGAGCCAAAATACAGTGATGCACTGAAAATGCTAGTACTGGCAAGAAGCTCTGGCAGTGGCTTCAAGCAGATTTGGCACTACCTGTTTTGATGATGTTCAGCCTTCTGCATGCTTAATGTTTGCATGAACGTGTGAGAAGAACACTCTTTAAGGAGTCACAACTCCCTTGAGTCACCCACACTCCCTGAGCATTCCTGTCTGAACTGTTTCATATCCCTGCAGTAGAGAAGCAGCTTTATTTCAGATAAGAGCACAGAAAACATGTGAAATTCTGGAAAGGGGGCTCTTTCAATCTGGTACAGATGCTATCCCAGCTGTCAAAACAAAACAATGACAAAACAATGTGGAATTTCAAAGAGTTTTGATGCTCATCCAGAAATCATAGCAGCTGGGTTATCAGTGAGACACAGTAACAGAATTACTTTTTATAGTACTCCACTATACTTGATGTATGGCCCCGCATATTTATAATGAGACAAACTCAGTACTTTGCCAGTAGCAAATATCTGGTTTGAAGTTTCTGTAAAAACAGGGACGTCATTTGACAGTGGTTGACAAGTGGCTGTCTTATCTCATAATACCTGCAGTTAACACTAAAAGGATTGTAATTTCCAATTTTAGTGATGCTGTTTAGGGATATTTTGGGGGGAAGGCTAACTCTAGACTCTGGGAAACTTGTCTAACATAAATAATAATAAAATTATGGTGAAATTAGAAATACCTTAGCACTTAAGAGTTAGTGATTCAAACAAAATCCTCTAAACTCTGTACTTCTTCCATACCACAAAACAGTTAGGCATAGGATAAAACTGATAGGGATACTAGGAAAGCTTGTACATACACCCATGTTAAAGGAAAATAAAATTATCTTACACAATTGTTTTTTTAGTCATCATTATCTTATGATTTGAAGCAGGGAAGCAAAGTTTCTTAAGTGCCAGATAAGCATGATTTTACTCATGCCTTATTTGACTTTATTCAAGCTCGCTTCTCCTGAATGAATGTGACTTTGTCTGAAGAACAGCCACAAGATCTTCTATTGGTTGAAGAATTTTCCTTAGAATTTTTCAAAGCTCTGAAATCCAATAAAGCCATCTGTATCATTATATGCATAATCTGGACAGCCGTAAGTTTTCTCCTTTCAGCACTTGATATAGTAGATAGCTTTATGCACTACTATGCATTTTTCAATCTAACTTGTCTGTAAGAAGCAGGGGCCATTGTAAGTGAATAGCCAGTTCTGTCTGGGAACAATCTCTCATGTTCCAGTACCAATCTATAAAGCGCTTCAATATTCAAAATGCATTATTTGAGAGTATTTACTGTTATGGTGAAGTTGTTTATCCTACCTTTCTGTATAACTGAATCTTTACATTTCATATTTACTGCAATGACTAGTTATGAGAAGTCTTTCTAAAGGGAAGAAGTATTAATTATGCTTTCAAAACATGAAAGTCAGTTTGAATGAAATAGTTTTCTGAAGAAGCTCTCAGATATTGAAAGATGACCTTAAAACATTCATTTTGTAGATTTCCAAAATATTTAGATCTCAGATGGTGGTGGTTATGATACAGAATAACCTGGTGATTTAAATTATGTAAAATTTATTGATATAAGTATTACTTTTAAGTACAGTAATCAGAAAAATTTTACAAATATATATATTTTAAAAAAAATTCATTGCAAGTCTTTCATCCTCTGCAGCTGTATCTTTTTTTACAGTTGAATACAAACAGATTTGCTGAGCAAAGTAGTACTTCTTATTAGCTCAGCTGATGTTACTGATAAAAACAGACATATATTGTTATGTTAATAGACACACCAGTATTTTTCAGACATGATAGTAATTTTAATGAAGGGAATGGAGTAGGAAAGTGAAATTATTGGGCAAGTGAGAGTTATGAAAAACTACTGGAAAAAACTATAGGGATGCATGAAGTTCATAAGAAACAATATTTAAAAATAAAGTAAAATGCGACACCAAGGTTTTCCTCTATGTTGTTCAGAGATGACATCTAATTTAATTCAGGCTTATTTCTGGAGATGTCGTCTTTCCTAAGTTCATCTTTCTCACTACTTAATTCAGTTCACCTTTGAATTATGGAACTCATAAACAAACTATCAAGTAAAGATGAGTGCACATAGCATTGTGAATTTACTGTTCCCAAAATATATAAGAAATACAAGGTCATGTTGTAAAATACTGAAGTTAGTGTTTTTAGAGAATTAAAGTATTTATAAAGTTGCCATCCATCAACATTAATGGAAAGCGATTTACATAAGTGAATCAGAATAAATTATTTTCTTCTGAAAAAAAAAAAAAAAAAAGAGGACAAGAAAAGATCATAAACATGATAATATTTCTATCATTTATTACAAATCCATTTTTTTTTGGGGGGGGGATGTTAAGTCTTCCCGATTTATTAAAAACCATTACACGTTTTTAAGGGCTATGTCATTTCTTTATCTGATTTAATTCCTTCTTTCAAGGAAAGTACTCCATATGACCTCAATAAATTTCAACTGCAAATTTTCACCTTCTACATGTGGTCAGAATTCTTTATGGAAAAAAAAAGCAATTTTTTTCCTCAAACATATCTGTCAAATTAATAGACATTGGCAGTTCGCAAGTCAGAAAACAGATGGCTATCAGTAACTCTTTCGAAAAGAATGATTTAGGCATTTTTTTCTTACTGATTCCTACTTTTGTACCACTGAAAGTGTGAAGAGGTCTGTCGTTACTAGAAGTAGCCAAAAGCCAAACAGTGTTATGTTTGATATTCAAGAAACTTATTTATAGGGTATCAACACTTCAGAATAGCAGGAATTGACAGGAAGCATCAGATATTGAATCACATCTTTTCCGATGGCAGTACATGAGCCAGTCAGGCAGAAAGAGGGTGGGAAATGACAGTAAAGTGAAATGCTTGGAAAACGTGCTAAGCATGCCAGTAGAAAAGTTAGCTGTTTCTAACTTATATCTTCCTGTGGAGAATCCAGGGGGAGGTCGAGAATCCTGTTGATGTGTGTCAAAGGAAGTGCAAAATATGAATGAAGACAATACTTTAATAAAGGCCTGTTGAAGATTGCTCAATGTATCAGATTAATTCAGATCAACTGAATTTCAAAATAAATGTAAGAAGTTCAAAAATGTTGAAACATCAAATTTAACATTAATTTGTCATGTTTCTAATCAATTTGTACTGTCTTTTTCAGTGCTAAACATAACAAAAAAGATGATTTTGTATTTTATTATTATGTCAAATGCAGTGGTCCAAAATCAAACAGTAGAAAGCAAAAAGAATATTGTCAATATGCTCATTTACACTGTAAAAAAAAAAAAAAAAAAAAAAAAAAGACTTGCAGATTTTCCTAATGTGGAATGTATTCTTCCACTTGTATTTTTTACAACTTTCCTTCAGGACTATTTTTTAGATATTCCTTTTATAAATAATTATGCAAGCTTACCTTAATAAAGAATAGCTAAGAAAAAAAAATGTAACTATTTTAGCTGGCAATGTGCAACGTAATAATGAGGAACGTACTTTTTTTTTTAATTTCTCCATGTCTAACTTTTTGTGGTGAAGAGAGTTGAAAAGATTTCTGAAACTGAAATTATTATCAGTATATAAATAACAGACCTTCTTAAAGAAAGAATTTTGTGCTAGCAGAGCACTTATTTTCTGAAGGTACTTAAACTGTGAATAGCTTCTCTGAAATATTATAATAGAAATGTATGTTGAGATGAGATAAAAAATCAGGATAATTTGAATTACAAATTTTATTAGATACTATTTTTAAGTGCAGGTATACAAAATATACACATATGGTTTGATTAATAAACTTACAGTTAGCTAATGTTAACTTAAATTTTCATTATACAAATTTCAAATACAAATTATGTTGTTATAATGGCTTAGAAAACAATAGTTTTGGACAGTCTACTTTAGTTTTAGGAAATATATTTAGAGAACATTCACAATATTGGAATGAATATTTTAATTATGAACCACATTTAAATCTTCTCATACTTTTGTGTGATAGTTGTAAGATTAGAATGAATGTCGTTCTATACAGAGTGAACATACCCTCAGCTTTGTTTTCAGAAACTGCAGGAAAGGAACACATATCCTGATTATGTCATTCATGACTTTTATGACTGCATGAACATTGAATGGAATCTATTTTGTGCTGTATTTCTAGACAAATTTTAAACAAGCTTTCTCTGTAATTTTTGAGCTAGTTTATGTGCATTACTAAGAGAAATTCAGCATAGTCTGTCCAAAAAATTGTTGCAGCTGACCATATTTCAGATATTATTTCTCAGCAGACAAAACATTATTCTTAGGAATGTATGAAAAAATCCTATCCTCTCTGCCATGTGTTCAGGAGAAGGGTTGGTTCAAGCCACCCAGCCAGAACTACCCCCAAAATGAAACCAATTTATATATATATATATATACATATATATATATATATATATA
>JACDJE010000141.1:1451031-1573463 GCA_016647715.1 Pavo muticus
ATATATATATATATATATATAACTTTTATATATAAATATATAAAATAAAATTACTTTGCAACTTTGTGATTAAAACTGCTAGATTGTAATGGAAGGAAGGGTAACATATGAGGAGGAAAGAGGAAAGACTGAGAGTGACACTACGCTAGTCTCCTCTCAGATTGCTGTACACTGACTGGCAGTTTTGCCTTGAGACTTCATGCCTCAGCTTCTGAAGAGGTGTGTTGCATTTCTGTGACATTTTCTATGTCAAAATGAACTACAAGTTACTATGTAAGGATCTGTAAAATATAAGCTATAACCAATAATAATTCCTTGCCACGTTTTTAAAAGCTGCTGTTCATTTCTTTTTAAATAAATAAACTATATGTCTTCTACTTCTCTCCCAGTAAAACAACTCAGGAAAAGGAAAAAGAAAAAAAGAAAAAAGAAAAAAGAAAAAAGAAAAAAGAAAAAAAAGAAAAAGGAAAAAAGCTGTTAGCTGTAGCTAGATAGAAAGTGAAAAACTGTGAGTCACTGAAGTTACTGAATTGTCACTGAAGGTTACAGTTCAGGTCAGTCAATCATTCTACATGTTCTTTATGAACTGATTTAGCAGGGAAGTGAAATAAAAAGGGATAAATGCCCTTTTAGGAATGCGTTAACATTTAGAAATTTCATCATGAACAGCGAATTTTGACATTTTCAAAACTTAAGACTTACTTAGTTTTCCAAGTTATTCAGAATAGTTACAACCTTTTCTATCTACTACATTCTAACATAAACACATATATTAAGTTAAACAATTCTTCAGAGTTGTTGCAAAGTTGTTCAGATTAACAAAAATACAAATAAAATAACCATTTTCAGAATTCCTTCTAATAAGAACAAAACCACATTTTTTTTAAAATATGCAATTCATATTATAGTAAAGTTTTTATTTTCTTCCCTCTTTTCACTGAGAATTTTCTCTGTTATTTAATTACACTGCTCTGTGTGACAAGTTCAGCTGTGTCTATAATTCTCTTATTATCATTCAGAAAAACAAAATATTCTGACCGCATGCCACATATTTCTTAAAAGATCTATTTAAAATACAGCTAATAGTCGTGGAGAAATTCATATTAATCTAAATTCACTAATGATTTTATATACACACTGTAAGAAATTTAATTTTAGAATATTTTGTGACTGAATTCCAAGATAAAATGCAAACCTCCTCTGATAACAGACAAGTAAACACTTTCTTCCAGGAAATATTGATTATGTGTGACCCTTTCACTTATATGAACATGCATGGAGACAAACAGAAAAACTGAATATATTTAAAAGCACCTTTTAGGTGTTTTTTTTAAGCCCCAGCAAGTGCTAATGAACTCTGAATGAGGAAGATATTAGGATATTTTTAACCAAAGGGCTTAAATATACTGTGATAGCATACTGGAAGGCTTAGTTTGAACACCTGCAATAGAGAATTGGAAAGGTTCCTTTGTCAGGTTTCTCCTTAGGAGTGTGTGCATACAATTCAGAAAATTTTGCAGTCTAACTGAGGATGCTGTAGCAGTTTCTTCTCTTACAAAATGACATTGGAATTATACAGTTTACCTCTTTTTGTTCAGTTTCCAAAAACACCGGGAAGCACATCAAAAGGATTTTTACAGCCTAACTTGATGCTTGGTTAGGACACTTGTCCTACTTGTAAGTTCCTTGCTGCTGATTCCTGTTTAACTGCATTCTTTCTTTGTCAGGATGCATGGACGTCACCTCTTTAGATACTGAATTCCTCCTTGAAGAAAAAATGGCACCCACTGACACTTGCTGAATGTTTGTGGAGGCCATACAGTGAATGCGAGCTCAGGTGGTGCTGGCGTGTTTCAGCAGTGGTGACAATGGCAGGGGGTCACCTTTGCTGGTGCAGATTTTTATGAGCACAGCATGCAGATCCTTGCTCATGGCTGGCAAAAATTCATAGCAGATGGTGGTGACTATGTTGAAAATTATTTTTTTGTAGCTGAGAATTTGCTCTATCAAGTAGTATTATTGTGTTCCTTGTAGCTGCTGTAGTTTCCATGGACATACATAGGAGACATTACTTTTTGATTGACCTATGTAAATATACCTTCACATTTGTCTAACTCTAAAGCTTTTCTGGTAAACAAAATGAAAGTTTCTGAGGTGTCCAGCTGCTTCAAGTAAGATTACTTGTACTGCATGTGTTCAAAATAACCACAGAGTAAAGTTTACTCTCATAGAATCCCCCAGTGAAGATATCTTTTATGTTTTTTTTCACTGCAATTAGAAAAAGAGAAATTCAATTTAGTCATTTATTCATTGAGAGAGTATAATAGATGAATGGAAGATAAAAATATATGTATTTGGTGTTATGTAAATAATGAAAAGTTTAGTTCCCTCCTGTAGTTATATAGTTTTTTTATATGAATATTATTGCATTGTTCTGCCTGACTACAACAATTAATGTTATCTTTTTTGTGTAAGAAGGCATTGTGTTTATTTCAAAGCAATTGCAAAAGGTGATAGGGAGAGCTAGTTTTGTTTCACCTCAGTTGTGAAAAGATATCATTGCAGTGACAAATGTACTGCAGAAAGCAAAGCTAGGCTTTGCGCCAGATTTGCAAGCACTGCACAAAAGGTTTGTTGTCCTGTTCTATCACTTTTCACTCTAGGCAGAATTATTTTCGGCCACTGAAATGTCCTAAAAGAGGATCTCAGAATGAGGCACCTAAGTTTTCTCTACATAAATCAAATCTTGATCCTGCGTTTTACTGCACGGTACTGACAGTAAGATACAGCAAAGACAATCTGAAAAAAAAAAAATCCTGAATTTTTGCTAAGTCTTAGATTTTTTTTAACACTGTTTTTTATTCATGATAAGACATGTACAGGTTCCCTGAGCTCTGCGGAAGGAAGTCTCTATAGTTCACATACCTACAGTTAATGAGGATGATCTCACTGTGGGCTATGGCTTTCTTCTCATTCTTCATATTTTACAATGCTCTAAGGGTGTAAGATGACCATTTCTGGGCCCTGGAAAAAAATATTATCATCTTTTCTTTCTGTCACTAGTCATGTTGAGCATAAAATTATTTATAAATAATGTTTTGTTGCCAGAGCTCTCCAGTATTACCTAAGCTGTAAGAAATTGACAAATACTTGGAAAGAGGAAGCTCTGTTACTTATTAACCTTTCTGAGTTCAGCTTTCTCTTAATGTTTACCGATTCTTTCTCTCATGCCAGTCATTTTCCATAGTACACAATGCCAATTTGTTGTGAAGCTGGATACCAATGCTGGGAGATGATTCCAGTTCTTACCTCTGCTGGCTTAGGTTTTGTTGGTAACGTAGTAGAAAGTGAAATTCCTATATTTCTTTCAATGCATCGCTTTCTTTCAAAGAGGTAAGCACTGTTTTGAAATAATTAGATGCATGTTCATATCTTTGAGTTTCTGATCACTATCTAAAATACTATATTCTTTGAATTATTTCTGCAACTGCTACATTTCCATGAGAATCCAGAAGGTCTGTACTGCCCATTCGCTTCTCACCGCCACACACATGAAAAAAAAGATTTTATTGCCGCATGGAGGTCTGCTGGTATTTGCATTTTGTAACTCCCTCAGTTCAAAAGATCTCTCACAGTGTGTGACTGGCTATATATGAGTGTTGAAAAATAAACTGTGAAAAACTGAGATCTGAGGTTTAATTACCAAAGATACAGCAAGCAGTTGTGCATGTATCACTGAAAGTAAAATACCACTTCTGTTGTCTTAGTTTTTATGCAGAAATTTTAAGTATTTAAATTGGATAATATGGATATGGTTTGATCAGGGAGGGAGGGGTTCTGCTGCTTGATTATTTATTTATTTATTTATTTATTGCTTTAACTAGGAAAACACTTCATCTCCAAATAGTTGAGAATATTTTTGTGCAGGTGGAATTTCCATTCATTCAAACTTTATGAGAGTCTCGATATTTGGGAATCCTATGGATGGCTCTCTTTGATTACATTTTTCTTGAAATAGCTCTGAAACCTCTGCTTTTCTGGAAAAATTAATGTATGTTGTCCATGAAATAAACTCCCATTTTCTCTTGCCATCCCAGCATGAGCTTTCTAATGCAATAGGTTACTTGTCAAGTCCCATCTGACTTCATGCATTTGTATGAAACATATTTACCTGAAATATTCATTTCAGGAAACCTTTTTCTTGAGTCTAATAGGAATTCTTTTGGCCAAATCTTCTTTAATAGATAAAAGTTAAAGATATTTTTCTTCCAAAGTTTCATTTTAATAGTATTAGCCTACTAGTTTGACCTTTTAGTACTTCCATGTTAGCCTGTGCAAGCTTGCACCCCGTCAAACGATATATTTTTTTAATTTAATAAATGATAATAAATAATTTAATTTAATAAAATGATTAGTGCATTCTTTCTCTGCATTTTCTATCTATGCAAAGAAAGAGTCAAATGCATTAAAAAATTCTGAGGTAGCTGTGTAATGACGGACTACATTGAGTGCTGTACATAATTTGTATTATTTTCTTGCAGTATAACGAAAATATTTATTTCCTGCAGACTAATACAGTTGAGGTTTATTTGTTATTAGTTTCTTCTATCTGTCCCTGAACACAGACAGGCAAACCAAGAAAAAGAGCAATTCTAGAATGAGCAAGGCATCTGAAAATTTTTGCAGACAATAGATTCTCTCTTTCAACCTGAACACTGAATGTAATGAGGAGCAAAGGGAAGAGGATAGACATCTGCTGCCTCATTCTACAGGCAGCAGTGGATAAATGTCCAAGCTAGTTTCTATTGAGAACAAACTATTTCTAACTATTTCTAACTATTATTAACTTAAAATCATGGCCACAAAAATGTTTATCCTGGCTAATTCTCCATTCTGATGCAGGCACACTCTTTAATCCACCATAATGGAGATGGGCTGGGGAGGAACTGAATTCTTGATGGCATTTTGTTCATGTTCACTTGGTTTACTTTGGTATGCAGAACTGGTGATTAAAATTATCTCCTCAGAGCCGCTCATTCTTTCCCAAAGTAGAACTTCTGTTAAAGTAAATTAGGTAAAATCCAACTTTGGGGTACCAACAAGTGCATATGATCTGCTATTCTGCAACAACTTGTTTTTCAGTCAGTTTGTGTGCCATGGTCATGGGGAGCTGTGAGCAAACTACACTTGAATAACTACGTAATATCTATGAAATTGTTTTCTTTCCTGATTCTCACTGACTAACCACAAATAGAGCTCAAGCAAACTTTGATTTACTTCTCAGCATCTACTGAGACCTTGTTTAGGGTAAACTTCATCATCATTTAACAACTCAGAACACGTAAGAAGGAAATGCAGCTGGACCCAGAAATAATCAACTGCATTTCTTCCTCTCTGGTAGAAAAAAACTTTATTTTGAAAACTATGAAAGTAGTGTTCCTATGGAGTGACAGTTAAGAAATAAGTAGCTGAAGTAGATCCAGGCGACATTTGCCAGGTAAATACAAATACTTCCCATTTTATACATTTTGAGTGCCTTAAGTACTTGGCAAAATGCTTAAAAACAATAGCAGGCAACATTCCAGCTGCAAAATAAGAAGTTGAAAGAGGTTTGATTAATTTGTCTTTCAAAATAGTACTATGTAATTATATTTTCTCTGTTTGATCAAAGAAAGATGTAAACCACTTCAGTACTAGAGGCTTTAATAACATACATGCTGAGTCTGGTGGAAACTTAATACTTCCTTCCATGCAGATAGTGATACAATCACTTAGCAGATGGGAAATGGCATCTTCATTTTCAGGAATCATACCGTAACTAATGTCAGATGAGTCTGCTCCAAAGCAAAGCAATTTTCTCATGGCCAGCTCACTGGGTGAAAGAGGCTGAGTCATCTCTGCTGACAGTCAGAAAAAAAAGAGTTCTCCATTCATACATGCTTTCCCTTGCAAAAGATTTGTGCCATAGGTTTTTTTTTAAATTGTTTATTTTTTGCAGTTGACCGAAGAAAAAAATGAAGAAAATAATTCAAGACAAATAAGGAGATAAGGCTATTTTAGCCAATGCAGAAGCCTGTGATACCAATAAATTCTAAATGAAATAATCAGGGTATAATTAACATAAGCTATATTATAATTATTAAACAATTCAACTATTAAATACTACACTTCACAGCTGTATGTATTTATAACACTATGATGACACAGTCAGAAAGAATTTTTCTTAAATACATGAGTAACGATAAGCAAAGAGGCAAAGTTATGTTTATCTGCATACAAAAAGCATCCAGATAATTAAAGTTCACACACAGAGAACAAGATAAGCACATGGGACTGAAAACGGGCAAGATGTCTTTCCAAATACACAAGAAGGATGACTGGAAAGACAAAGAGAAAATGATATATAGTATGGAAGTGCAGGAGGACTTCCCCAGTGCCCTTAGTGGGAGAAAATGGTAGCATAAAAATATCAGGCACAAGACAGAAGAATTAGAGAACTGAAGGAGCTGAAGAAAAGCAAGACTGCTTAATTCCTGGCTTCTCTTGTTGATGCACTCTTAAATCCAATCACTGGGACTTCTGCTACTTAGAATCACACAGGACTGAATTTGTCAATGCTAACCCTGTGGCATCTGCTCCATGGTGTAGTTACACTTACAGTTAATTTAGAATACAGCTGTTAAATGTTAAATGTTATATGTTTTTGCATATGTATTGATGATAATTAATAATAAAATCTGACTGTTAGCAAGTGTGAATGATTAGGTAGACATTTTGGCGCACAGTCTAGATCTGGCCTGATTTGCTGTTCTTGTAAAAGTCATATGACAGCAATAATAATTCAATAACACATATATATATATTCATGGTATATGTACACATGTATATAATACATATGAACACATATGTTCAGTAGCAACAATATGTTGTATCATGAAAGATAATTTATACACAAGATACAGAGATATTTGGTAATATTTGGTATAAACAGAGCAGTAGTCACAAGGAACTTCCACATTCCTGATAGAGTTGCAACACCTAATTTTTAAATCCTACTGTGGAATTTAAAACACAACTGTATTACAGCTCATAGCCTGGAAAATGTAACCGAATGGATTTTTTTGCTTAAGGAGCACACAGAGAAGGCCTGATTGCCTTTGTCTATTCTTCATAACATTATTGGAATGTTCCTTTCTGTACCACCCAGGATTCAAACCAGATATTTCATGTATCTCAGGAGCATTCCCTTAATTTACTTTCATTTTTATCCAGTAATTACTTAACACAAATTGCAAAAGCAACTTGCACCGTTATTACATTACAGACAGAGACTCTCGTGATCATTCTTGTTCTTTCTGACACCATTAATCTTGAAAGAGTATTTCACAGAGTTTCCTCAGCAGTAGTGCAGGTACCATTGTGAAGCAGCTCTAAGGAACAACAGGAAATTTTTGGGGGAAGTGTGAGCTCAAACCAATTCAGGCTTAGGTGAGCAAATGCTGTAGTCACTGTAAAATTTTCTTCCAACAGTTTTAAATGAGTTGTTCTAATCACATTTATTGGGAGATCTATATGTGAGTTTGCGTCAAATCTTTTATGTTTCTATTCTTGGTCCAGGGCCTCACTGGTTCTCCACTTGCCTTCTTATGTGGCAAAGACAGGAAATGATGTGGCAACCTATCATAAGCAGGCAGTGTGTAGAATGAGGAAAACCAACCCAGTAAACTTTTAAGGCAAGCAGAACATCCATGTGATTTTGCATATGATATCTAAACCAGGCATTAGACATGGGTTTCTTTAACTCCAAGACAAATTTTTTTAATTGCTTTCACTAGAGAGAAAGAGAGATGTGTGGCTTTGTCACGAGGCAAGCTACGTTTTACACATAGCTCTATCAGTTCTTGATCATGCAAATAGTTACACTTAAGCTTAAGTGCTATTTACATCAGTAAAATTATTGGAAGTTAGACCTGAATAGAATCAGCTTGAAGTAAATGATTTTATTTATACAGTCAAAACCATCTGTTTGTGTTTATTTGTTTTTCCACTTAGCATGTGACAAGGAAAAGCATAAACATATTGAAATAACTCATTATTCAGAGCAGTCATAAAACTGAACTTTGCCTTACACAGACCTTGAAAATATTTAATTGACTATTGTTTTCTAAAATACACATGGATTTTATTTTCATTACAGTACAAACAAGGATTTCTTTGTCTGATTGAAGCACTCTAAATTTTCTGTTTATATTCTAGCACCAAAGATATTTAGAGCTTCAGTTGAGTTGTGCACGTATCTCTATATCTTCACTATTCACTTTCAATTCTGAAAAAAACTTCCCAGGTGGTGTTTTATAAAAGTTAAAAAGTGTGGTAAGAACTCNAAAAAAAAACACAGTCCATGAAATCGCAAATAAATAAATAAATGTATTAAAGACACAATATGGTAAAATGTGTAGTATGCTTAGCACTACTCTCTTTAGATGGAGATGGTTAAGGACACTCTTTGATATGGGAATAAAGATTTTAGACAATCATTATATCATTTTTATATGACAATAAGACTGTCTGCCTAAATTTAAAGTTATAATTTCCTTGGAAAACTTAAATCCTGATCTTACATCAAGGAATGCATCTTTCCTTAGACCCACCACCAGTTTGGGTTGCATTTGTATCTTTAAGTTTTGCAATACTCAGTGAAAGCATCAAAATTACTTTAAAGAACAAACAGATATGTCATTCAGGTTGAAGCTAGTTCCTCCTTGATGTGCTAAAGAAGGGGTTGGCCAAATAAATTTTACCAGATTACGAGCAGGAAATCAAATCTTTAGTGTTCTGTTTGGAATTTGTTGGCAAACTGCAGTGGATAATTAACAGACCAATAAATAAGTCTTCATGTTTACTAGTAAGCACAGACTTGATTCAGAGCCGTCTCGGCATTCCTTGGCAAAAGCTGGATATTATCATGACAGCAATTTCCTGGTGGTCTGTTGTTTTCCCTATATTTTCTTTGCTCCAGAATCAGATTAAATAACTGGGAGAAGAGTAGCCACTGTACGGGTGAACTTAGAGACTAAGAAGGAAGAGATACCCCCCACCCCATCAACACTGTACATCTTATGGTGAAGAATTTGAGTTGATGACTGCTCACTGTCTCTCATGGTCTCACTGTTTGAGGAAGGTGGTCACGATGTTAGTACCCACAAGGACATTCCATGAGTGAGCATATCACCACAGAAAATGATAGTTGGAAATTTTCTCATTTAACAGTTTTAGGGATATTATTCTTAATGAGGCTTTACTCTATTAATTTGTATTATGTGTTAGTAGTACTATAACTAATGATAAATAACTGTTTGATATGTTTTGATTACACTATCAAGATTTTAATTAGGTCTGCAATGAATCTTTGGCTTAACGTATATGGATTGTTCCCTCCTGACTAAGAGGATTTTGAGTACAATGGAAGTACCTTTTCTCTGAAGAGTACCTTTTCTCTGAAAGAGTGGTCAGGCACTGGAATGGGCTGCCCAGGGAGGTGGTGGAGTCACCGACCCTGGAGGTGTTCAAGGAACGTTTGGATGTTGTGTTGAGGGACATGGTTTAGGGAGAACCATTGGTGATAGGTGGATGGTTGGACTGGATGATCTTATAGGTCTTTTCCAACCTTAGTGATTCTGTGATTCTGTGGAAGTATTTCCAGCTTTGCTACTGGCTAAGTGAATACCATACTCAAGAAAGGTAATGCTGAACATAATCAGAATTTTATGAACCAACCAACAGAAGTTCAGGTAGGACGTGGAGTCCTCAGTACAGGAGAGACATAGGCCTGTAGGAGCGCATCCAGAGGTGTGCCACAAAATCATCCAAGGGATGGAACATCTCTCCTACAAGGACAGGCTGAGAGCACTGAGGCTTTTCAGCCTGGAGAAGAGAAGGTTTTGAGGTGACCTGATAGCAGCTGTTCAGTATCTAAAGGGGTGCGACAAGAAAGAATGGGACAGAATCTTTAGCAGGGTCTGTGGTGTTTGGACAGGGGGAAATGTTTTCAAAATAAAAGAGTGGAGATTTATGTTGTATATAAGGAAAAAGTCAATTACAGTGAGGGTGGTGAGGCACTGGAACAGGGTGCCCAGAGATGTGATGGAAGCCCTGTCCCTGGAGACATTCAAGGTCAGGCTGGATGGGGCTCTGAGCACCCTAATCTAGCTGTAGGTGTCCCTGTTCATTGCTGGGGTATTGGGCTAGATGACCTTTAAAGGTCTCTTCCAACTCAAATGATTCTATGATCCTATGATATAATTAAAAACAAAAAATTCACAGTTGGATTTTCTGAGCTATTGGATTAGGTCATTTCACTAAGAAGAATGATAAGATACAGTGAATGGGTTGAAAGGAGAAAATAAGACAGTAGAGATCAGTTGGCTTGAGAGTACTATGGTGAAACTCTCAGACGTATGAGAACTTGCCTCATAATCCCCACCATCTGCCATCCTGAAATACCATCTTTGAAAAGGAGGCTGCCTTCTGAGTACAAGCCTTCATGAATGGTAACCTGGTCATGACAGTTCTCCTAATGTTGCATCTCAATATTAGTGACCATGCAGCCTCATGGAGGATATACGGCTTATTCCATGACACTGATCTTTTACTGAGGTATAAATATACTTTCTTCAGTCATCTTTAAACCAAGAAGAGTCAGTTTGAACACATACCTTAAATACAAATCGAAAAAAGTACAGGAAATGAAGAGAAAGTATCTGAAATCTTGCTTTACAACCAAAAAACTTGGTTAATCATCATCACAGAGAACTGGTGAAAAATGCCAATAGAACTGAAAGGCTGGTAAAATAGAAATAGTTTATTCAGGAAGCACGAACAGGAGAAAAAGGAAGCCAATATTACACTGTAGATCAAGAACACTTTGAAGTCACACTCTGAAGTTGAGCAAGAGGTGAGAGGAAAATTTGTTGCATTTCTCTGGGTGAAGATAAAAGGAGAAAGAACAAAAGAAATGTCCTTATCAGAAAGAAGCTGTAGATGAATTTTTTTGATCACACAACAGCAGCAACCAAAGGATGACAGCAAGAAGGGACTAAGTATCTAATTATTTATTGGAAAACAGTATGTAGGGCACAGTCCTACAAAATGTACGGAGACTGACTTTGGGTAGGGTAAATCTGAGAGATTCTGTTGTGCAGAGTATGTTAAATTCATCCTGAAGTACCTGAAAAATTATCAAGAACATATCTGAACCATTTGCAATTATATTTGGAGAAATGCTTAAGGTATAAATTTTCAAGAACTTTACCCTCCAAAAAGAAACTTTATCAATGGAAAAAAAAAGGAGTAGTTGATGAATCACAAATGTATTGCTTTAACTTCCCTTTTCAAATTGAATAACCAACTTATAAGCAACAGAATGACAACAGTAGAAAAGAACATATACGGTTTTCAGTCACTGTATTTGTTAATAACAACATAACTAGCCTAGTAAATAAGAATGAAGCAGTACATGTGATATATTTTAAACTTAATAAGCTTTCTGTCGCTGTCCTACATTACGTACGTAACATTAGGAAGATCAGGTTTACACTATAACCATAAGCCAAATTCCTAACTCATCAAATAGATAATAATGATAATAATTATAAATAATTGATTGAGAATATATTTCAGGTGGACACTTTCAGAGATCTGTCTTGGGCCGAGTTCTAATCAGTATTTTCATTCATGGCTTGAAAAAAGGAATCAAGAATAAATGTATAATATTGTAGGAAATGCCTGTCTAGAAGTCACTGTTTCAAAGAACAATATGAGAATTTAGAATGCATTAATTAATTGGGGAAATGGTTGGTATTCACAAGATGAAAATATATGTAAAACAATAAGTTAGGAAGGAGAAATCAGTTAATCCATCAGAGAGAGAACAGTCTGCTCTACAGAACGCAGTGGACTCAATAAATTTCTGCACACAGGAACATCTGTGAATGCAAGAACAGTAAAAACAAGTCTCTGCCAATGGTGGGACAACCCTGTTAATGTTCTCAATGACAACCCCCGATGCAGCAACAGTGACTACCTTAGAAAACTCAAATACAGAATATCTAAATGAAAATATTTTTTCTTTCTTCTTGATTCCAAGTGATTTAAAGCTCATCTTTTCAGCATAAGAAACTATGTTCATTTTTTCTTTCTATGTTTTTCTGAGACATAAAGCCTTAACCTCTATTTTCAGGGCTGCCTCCAGTAAGAGAGGTGTCTTTAAAAAGCATTAGAGTTCCTCTCACTCCGCAAAGGCAAGCTATATTTTCTATTTTTTTTTTTTTTTTTTGAGATCTTGAGGAATGCAGATTTCAAGGCAAAATGCTGTTTGACTGAGACAGATTTTTGTCACAAAATTACATTTCAGAGTCACAATAGAACCATGTTTGGCCTCCAGAGTTGGACTATAATTTTTGAAAATAAAACAGAAATAAGTGAATATATAATAAATTTGCATTTTTCACACTTAAAATGGGTTGTCTGTGTTATTTAACACCACTATACAGGATTGCTCTAGTTGAAACTTGATACCCTTTATCTGGAAAGGAGTCCCAAGCCTCATAGAATCACCTAAAAATATCTCGAATCTTAGGAAACAGAGAGTATCTGTTCCTTTCCCACTTCATTAAAATAAGTTACAGAGCCAACTCACTCATATGGCTATCCTTCACATTTTTACTGGAGATAAAATAATCCCCTTCATTAACACGGTACAGAATGTAACATTTAACATCTACCAAGCTCCGACTCTTAGTATAACAGGGATAGTGAGCCATAAGTGTGTGCCTTGTGCAGGAACAACGAATATTTATCTGTATCTCTGCTTTTTACCACTTTCATAATGTCATGGGTAAATAAAATGCCCATGGAGCAGTAGGAGTCCGAAGAAAAGACTGGAGATCTCTGAGTATGAGATACTTCTTATCTTAGTATAATAGAATCATAGGATCTTTCGAGTTGTAAAGGCATTTTAAAGGCCATATAGTCCAACTCCTCTGCAGTGAACAGGGACAACCACAGCTAGATCAGGTGCTCAGAACTTGATCCAACCTGACCTTGAATGTCTCCAAGGACAGGGTGCCTGCCACCTGTCTGGGTAACCTGTCCTGGTAGGGGAGGTGTTCGATCCCTTGGATCATTTTTGAGCATCAATCCCAGTACTGACCCCTGGGGCACACCATTTGCCAATCACCATTCAGACATTGAGCCATTGACCATGACTCTCTGCATTATCTTGCAGATACTATCTGTGTTATCTTGCAACCGGTTCTTCATCTATCAAAAAAATCCACCCATCATATTCATATCTTTCCAATTTGAAGAGAAAGATGTTTTGGGGGACCATGTCAAAGGCCTTAATGAAGTCCAGATAGATGACATCAGTGCCTCTTTCCTTGTCTACTGACACAGTTACACCATAATAAAAAGGGACAAGGTTGATCAGGTAGGCTATCCCATATCACCACTCTCTCATCCGTATGTCTTAGCATAGCTTGCAGAAGGATCTGTCCCATGGTTTTCCCCAGCACTTAGGTGAGGCTGGGGTGAGTAGTTCCCTGGGTCATCCTTACTACTCTTCTTAAAAATGTATGAGACATTGCCCTTTTACCAGCCACCAGGGAATTCACCTGACCACCGTGACTTTTCAAATATCATCAAGAGTGGCTTGGCGACTACATCAGACAATTCCCTCAGGAGTCTGGGATGCATCATGTCAGGACCCATAGACTAATGGATATTCAGGCAGTCGTGAATCTGATCTTCACTTAAAGTTGGAGGGATATCACTCCTCCAGTTCCCACCTTTTGAACCATCCACTCCAGGGTTATGTGTAGAGCAGTTAATAGTGAAGACTGAGGCAAAAATTGATGAATACCTCAGCCTTCTCTCTACTTAGCTAAGTAAGGATCTAAATTACTGGTTAATCATAAATATTGTTGTGACATCTCATACACACATGCTTTTTTTACGACTTCAGTGTCTGATCCACCCTGAAGAGAGAATAATAGCATAGTTTGTTGTCTGCATCTTTGGGAGGAGACAATGAACATACCAAGCACAGTTTCCCACAGTTGCAGCCACTGTTTTCTCACTGATAGGAGCTCCACTGTCAAAGAGAATTGTCAGTTTGGTTTAACAGTAGAGCTGGGTAACTGCAGATTTAATTGAGTTTTTCACTGTTAATGAGAACACAACACCACAGTTTCCAGAGGAACTTCGTTATAAAACAGGCCACGATATCAAGTTAGAACCTTTAAATCTCAACTGCAATAGCTGGTCTCTGGACAGGCAAGGGGGAAGAACTCCACTAGATCACTGCCATAGTATGTTTGATTGATATCTGTTAGCTACTATGACCTGCTGATTGGCACAGACCTCTTCCTGTGTCCTGGTCCTAAAATCAAGTTAAGGGTAAAAGCCTTAAATTCAGACATCTCCTTTTCCTGTCTTTCTTCCTCATTTTGTTTCATAACTATTCTATCTGGATTATTAGATATTTGTGAACTGTTCCTGCTAATGAGAAACTATATTTTTTCATAGAATTTAAATTTATTACTCCTCAAATTTGTAAATTGTTCATTACTCTTTCTGTACATGAAAACAGTATGTTTTGTTTTGTTTTGTTTTTTTGTGTGTGGCGATTTCTTCTGTGAGGAAGTAGGAGATTCATATGGTGGTAATCACTACTTCTTAGATTTTTTTCTCTATGAATTAGATCTCTTTCACAATTTACCACAGGCTCTACCTAAGGTGAAGAAACTGACTTGATTCTAATCCAGATCTGACAGAATCAGGGCATTAAACCTCTTTTTCTTTTTCCCTAGTTTTAACAAACTTAAGTCACTTTTGTTTTTCTGCATAGGCTCAATCTCCAGTCTCATTGTAATAAATTTCTGACTTGTTTTTTAAGTGCCTGATAGTGAAAGTATTGTGCAAAAACTGCGCTTACATGAAATGAGAAAGCAATATAGACAATGTTTTTGTCAGAATAGATATAAGTCACTGAGGTTTTTCTCATGATTCTTGGACTGGGCTTTTGAGCAAATTAAGCAGGAGATAGCCCGTGCCGTGGCCCTGGGGCCAGTGCGGACGGGACAAGATGTAAAGAACATCCTCTACACTGCAGCTGGAGAGAAAGGCCCCACTTGGAGTTTGTGGCAAAGAGCCTCAGGAGAGACCCGAGGTCAACCCCTGGGATTCTGGAGTCGAGTGTACAGAGGGTCTGAAGAGTGCTACGCTCCAACTGAAAAGGAGATCTTAGCCGCGTATGAGGGGGTTCGAGCTGCTTCTGAAGTAATTTGTACTGAAACACAGCTCCTTCTGGCACCTCGACTGCCAGTGCTGAACTGGATGTTCAAGGGAAAGGTTCCCTGTACCCATCATGCTACTGATGCCGCTTGGAGTAAGTGGATTGCGTTGATTATGCAACGAGCTCGGATGGGGAACCTCAGCTGTCCAGGAATCCTAGAGTGATCATGGACTGGCCTGAAGGCCAAAAGTTTGGAACACTACCAGCAGAAGAAGGATCACGTGCTAAAGAGGCCCCAGCATAAAATGAACTACCAGAAAATGAAAAGAAATTTGCCCTGTTCACAGATGGATCATGTCGTATTGTGGGGAAGCATCGCAGATGGAAAGCTGCTGTGTGGAGCCCCACACGACAAGTTGCAGAGGCCACTGAAGGAAAAGGAGAATCAAGCCCATTTGCAGAGGTAAAGGCTGTCCAATTGGCCTTAGATGTTGCTGAACGGGAGAGTTATCTTTATACTGACTCATGGATGGTGGCAAATGCCTTATGGGGGTGGTTACAGCAGTGGGAGCAAAATAACTGGCAAAGAAGGGGTAAACCTTTGGGCTGCTGAACTGTGGAAAGACATTGCTGCCCGAATAAAGAACATGGTTGTAAAGGTGCGTCATGTAGATGCTCATGTGCCCAAGAGTCGGGCTACTGAAGAGCAACAAAACAATCATCAGGTAGATCAAGCTGCCAAAATTGAGGTAGCTCAAGTAGACTTGGACTGGCAACACAAGAGTGAATTGTTTCTAGCTCGGTGGGTCCATGAAACTTCCGGCCATCAAGGAAGAGATGCAACATATAAATGGGCTAGAGACCAAGGGGTGGACTTAACTATAGACGCTATTGCGCAAGTTATTCATGACTGTGACACATGTGCCACAATTAAAAAAGCCAAGAGGATGAAACCTCTTTGGGGGGAAAGGCGATGGCAAAAGTATAAATATGGGGAGGCCTGGCAGGTTGATTATATCACCTTGCCACAGTCTTGCAGTAGTAAGCGTTATGTGCTTACTATGGTAGAGACAACCACTGGGTGGCTTGAAACATATGCAGTACCCCATGCTACCGCCCGAAACACCATATTGGGTCTGGAGAAACAAGTCCTGTGGCGACATGGCACTCCAGAAAGAATTGAGTCAGATAATGGGACTCATTTCAAAAATTCACTTGTAAATACTTGGGCCAGAGATGGTGGCATTGAGTGGATTTATCATATCCCTTATCATGCACCAACTTCTGGTAAAATTGAACGATACAATGGGTTGTTGAAAACCATGTTGAAAGCAATGGGCGGCAGAACATTTAAGAATTGGGAGAAGCATTTGGCCGAAGCCACCTGGTTGGTCAACACTCAAGGATCTATCAATCGCGATGGTCCTGCCAGCTCCCTACATCCTGTCAAGGGAGATAAGGTCCCTGTAGTACATGTAAAGAACATGTTGGGAAAAGTGGTTCGGGTCTTTCCAGCTTCTGGGAAGGGCAAACCTCTCCATGGAACTGTTTTTGCCCAGGGACCTGGGTCCACTTGGTGGGTGATGCAGAAAAATGGAGATGTTCAATGTGTACCACAAGGGAATTTGATGTTGGAGGAGTGCAGTCAGTAATTCCTTGTGTATATACATATAGGTTTGTGAGTGCGTGTGTTTAATGCTTATTAACTATGGTTTGTTTGTATGTATTAAGCATGATGTAGTGATATAGAATAAGGGGTGGAATGTCATGGTTTTATGATTTTTGTTTATCAGTATTTCACATCATAACATTATGTCGTTCACTGGGAGGTAAAGTGTTCTGGGTAGCTGTCCCAGAAGAGAAGAACTACGTTCCCCAGAAGCCTGTTCACTGCACTGTTATTGTTTCTGCTCAGTAGGTCATCGGACCAGGCTCTCTTCGTCAGACTCCCTCCCTGCTCCACTGGACTGCATGTCTCGCCTCAGCGTTATGGTGAGGCCTACCCAGCTTTCGGACAACTTCTCTCATTATATTTGATTTATTAGCTTCAATTCTAATTATATTGTATTATAGTGTGTTATCTTGCATTCCGATACTATATTTAGTAAATTAGTTTGTTTCTCCTCAGACCGTGCCACTGTTTTTAATTATTTTGGGGTCCCCTGTTTTCCCTTTTTCTGGAGGCATGGATTTTGCGAAATCTCTCCACCCCACTAGTTACGGAACCAGGCCGAACCAGCCCGTAAACCATCGACAGATTACAATTTGTGTCCAACTGCATATACTATGAATTTAGCAGATAAGTTCAACAGAGCAGAACAAAGCTTGCTAAAGAGGATCAGTGCTTGTACCTAACATGAACAAAAGTTTTTAAGTAAGGAGCACAAGTAAAATTATTTGAATTTGTCTACAAAAACAGCAAGAAGGGACTGTAATAAAAGAATGTTGTAGACAATAACTGAGAAGTAAGTTACAGTCTGCACAGGTCTCTTTTTTTTCAATATAAACATCTAATTTGGACAACAGTTTGTGATTTAGTCTTCGTTTGTCACGAAAAGGTTAGAGCCTGATTACGGGTATTAGGTATCAAACAGGGATTATTTCCTACTGCTAAGGAGACGACTGTTCCGAAAACTCCAGGGGCTGTTTGGGTCAATAGCTAGAAATATCTGTACAAAGAGTAACTGCATCAGACTGCCATGTTAAAATACCTTACACTCAAGCACGTCTTCCTTCACTAATCGAAGTGATAAAAGTATAATCCATGGGAGAAAAATAGCTGCAGGTGCCTTGAGTGATTTCTCCATTAATATTTTCTCCAAAGAACGCTCATTTAAAAAAAAAAAAAAAAAAAAAAAAAAAAAAAAAAGTGGTCTTTTTTTATTCGTTAAAGAAGAATCATAGAATCACAGAATCATTAAGACTGGAAAAGACCTCTAAGATCATCTAGTTCAACCGTCAGCTCACCACCACCATGCCCACTAACCCATGTCCCTCACTGCACCATTTACACATTTCTTGAACACTTCCCTGGGCAGCCTGTTCCACTGCCTCACTGCTCTTTCTGAGTTTTTCCTAATATCCAACATGAACCTCCCCTGGTATAACTTGAGGCCATTCCCTCTCATTCTGTCACTATTACCTGGATGAAGAGGCTGACCTCCACTTCCCTACAACCTCCTTTCAGATTCTTTTCCATGTTCAAGGATAATTATAAGCAGGAATAAGAGTTTCCACAGGAAGTAAGTGTGTAAAATATTTATTTTGCTTTACATAAGACAGAGACATATTTATTCAAGATTCTTTTAGATTTCTCCTTTCTTTTCAGCCTGGATTAAAACCCTGTGCTGTGCTGCAGTCAGATCATCATAGAAGAATTTGTTTTAAAGTCAATTCTGGGGACATTCTAGTACACAGCAGCATTCGGATTGTAACACTGATAACATAGGTTAAGAGATATTTTATGATTGCTCATTGGGATAAAGAAATATCCTCAAACACAGAGTTTCTTTAGAAGTTTTTAGTAGCAAGTTGCATAGTTTCCCTGATTTACTATCCCCAAATCAGCAACTGTATAGATTCTTTCTGCATTTTATTATGAAGAAGATAGATTATTTTCATTTCCCTTTTTTCAAGGTTGGTTTTGTTCATTCTCAATACAATCAGCATGTTATTTCTTCTGAATAGATAGATATTTTATTCTCTTACATGAAGTCTAATGTCATGTCACATATCTGTTTCAAACAAGCAACCTTTGAAGTTAATTTTTGTTTCCAGAGAAGCATCCTTTTAAATTGGAGAGCCAGTTGCAATGGCAATCACTGCTATTCTTTGTTGTTATTCTCTCAGTCTCCTAAATCACTGTATCTATCACATTGTTATGGCTGGGATTAAAATATTTCTCTGTAGAGGAGCCAAGCTGATGATAATTACCATCATAATCTTAAACCTCATAAGCTTAAACCTCTGAAATTGTTAGAAATTTAACCTACTTATACATAGAATATTCCTTGCCATTCTCTATTGATTGTTTAGTTACAAATTACTACTTAATATGAGGAGGAGAATTGCTTTGGATACTATTGCTCTTTTCTACTGGAAAAAGCAGAATGAGAGTCTGGGAAGGAGGAAAAGCTGAACCATGCTTGAGGGATGTCATTAGCAGTGTCTTTCACACCCTCTTGTCATGGGCTGCAGAGCTTACCTGAACATCTCACTTGCTTGCAGAATGAGAATAAGCTTCACACTAACTGAAAAACAGATCAGTGAAGTCATGCACAAATCATGGAAGACCTGCATGAGGCCTGCTTACAACAAGCTCTATAAATCCATTCACCTTGGGTAAAGGGAATTTCTCCTGAAGTACTCTTATCAGATAGTAAAGTCACTTCCAAACCCCAAAAGTTACATGTATTTTCACACTCATCTCTCAGTCTCTTCTGCTCACTTACAGAAGTATAGGATAGACTGAACTAAAGAGAAAGTGATAACGATTTAGGATACCAGTCTTCCTGGGAGGAAACAATGGATAAAATGAAAAATAAAACACAAAGATTTGGATTCATTTTCAGTGTTTCAGAAAGCAGTACTATTTTCCTTTAGAATAGTACTTACTTTTCTCTTAAGTGTATGTCTATATCTTCCTCAGATAAAAATGTATTAAAAAAAAAAAAAAAAAACCATAGTCTTAAAATACTAGTTATTTAAAATTTTCAGCACTGCACAAATATCTTTGGAAAAGAAAAAAGAAAAAATTCTTGACTACCTTGTATTTAAAATTGGAATTGTCATAAAATTTTCTGCAAGAAACAGGTGCAAAAGAACCTATATATAATTAGAGAAATCAGACACACAAAGTTTTGATCCTTATTTCAACTAAGACTATGTTAATAGCACGACAATGTTTTCACTGTTGTTGAGTGATGATAATGGGAACATGGCTAGGGACAGGACCAGGGCAAGTCACTCAGTCAGGAAGAGCCACTGCCTTTATGGCCAGTTAGTGGGGCAGAGCCAGATGGCCAGAGTTAGGCCAAGGGTTATTCCATACCATGTGACATTATGTAGAAGGCTATAAAGCTGTTTGAAGTTGGCTGGGGGTCTTGCCCATGGGTTATGGGGTATCTGTTGGTGGAAGGTGAGATTTTGTGTTGCTGGAAGGGCACCGGTCAGTGGGCAGTTGTATTGTTAGCTGGGCATTGGTAGATACAAGGGCAGATTGAGAGTTTACAAGGGTAGATAGTGATAGGACAAGGGGGAACAGTTTTAAATTCAAGGAGTGGAAGATTTAGATTAGATGTCAGGGGGACGTTTTTTACTGAGAGAGTGGAGAGGTGTTGAAACAGGTTGCCCAGAGACGTTGTGGATGCTCCGTCCCTGGAGGTGCTCAAGACCAGGTTGGATGGGGCCCTGGGCAGTCTGATCTAGAACTTGATCTTGTGGCTGGCAACCCTGTCTGGGGAAGCGGGTTGGAACTTGGTGATCCTTGAGGTCCCTTCCAACCCAAGCCATTCTATTATTCCATGATTTCTATGATTGGCCACTGGGTGAGAAGTAATTGCATTATGGATAGATACACATATCGTTATCATCAATTCTTTGTTTCCATTTTTCTCCTCTATCTACAGTTTTTATCTCTACCCACGTATTTTGTTTCCAGTTTTCTCCCTCATGCCACTTGGGGGGGAGTGAGTGAGTGGCTGTGAGGTGCTGAGCAGCTGCTGACTTAAAACACAGCTGTTACCAAAGTTGCCTTCTGATGCTATAAATGCACAACATTTTTGCACAGGCCCAAAAAAACAAATCAAAACAAAACAAAACAAAAAACTGCTTTTTTTTTTAAATTTGAAATTTTAAATGAGATTTGGTTTTTTTTTCAGAAAAACAACAAACCTCCAGTAGGAAGTAACCAAACTGGGGTGAATATTTACATATTTTAGACACGATAATTATAACAGCAACAAAATCCTTTGCTGCTGATTAGTTTTTCCTGTGTTGTTTCAAGTAGTTTATGGGTTTTTTTAAGTCACAAAGTTCATCCTATTTAAAGTTTTGCATCATAAACTTCAATTTGTAGAAATATATTGCAAAGAATTTTAAAATTAGAATATGAAAGCACTTGGCATTGTGAAATAAATTTTCATATTTTCTTTATGAACAACCTCTTGACCATCTGTAGAGTACGCACAGATTTTTTAATATCTGGCTGGGTTTGCTGGTTATGAATTACAATACAAATCTGTATTTGAGAGTCTGGAAACTATTTCAAAGGTCTTTCCATCTCAGTGTTTTGAGATAGCTTTGAAAGGTACTGTGTTCAGGTAGATAAAGGCAGTATCACCAATTTTTTTTTTAAATATATTTATGGTTTGATAGAAGTGAGGAAATAACAGAAAAAAGTTCTCTCAAATTCCATAACTTTCTAGTGATCTTTAAATGAGCCTCTGAATGATGACTTGCCTGGAATTTGTTTCGTGATTTTGCACGGAAAGATAGGCAGAAACAAAATTGTCATTTTTGTTTTTCATTAATTTATTACAGACATCTCAGGAAGTCAGCACTGAATTATTGACAGATAAAGGCAGTGTTGAGCTTCAGACAATTCTAGTGTGGCAGATCTTTTATTTTTTAGTCAAGTATTCTTAACGGAGCTTAAATTCTTTTCATTAAATAATCATACAGGAAACAGTCTTCCTTTTTTCAACAGCGTATTAATGAGTAACTATCAGAAATATAACAATACTTCCTTAAATTGTGGCAATATGAAAAATATCATTTTCATTTAAGTCTTTGTTCTTCTTAAACAAAAGAGAAATTAATACATTGTCCCACCAAAAGGTTGCATTTTAGCTGCAGGTAAATCCTCAATTATAATATAATTTATTATTTTATTATCAGTTATTTATTATCTTGATCGACTTTTGTTGTTTCTGTTGCAACAGAGGAAAAAAAAACAGTTGTAAGAAGCTGCACTGTAACTGGCTTAGCGATCCATGTTTGCATTCTGACAAGCAGTGGAGAAACGTCTTCAGCATAAAAGATAGTAAGTCTTACTGTGGCAGTTATCCTTACATATTCATGAAAGTACCTCAGTTCACGCTTATATGATGATTACACTCTGGTCACAATAACTTGCATTTCAGGCTTATGAACTCCAGACTCAGTCCCATAAAATTATTATTTACTCCACTATGGAGTAAACTTTTCTGTACTTCACCCTGTCTGAAACGAAAAAATCTCTAAATAGCAAAGCAGTGAGTACATATGATGTTGTCTTTGGGAAGAGACCTATTGAAAGAAATTTTCTCTATAGTGGTTATGGAAGGTTTTTGTGTGCAAAGTGTACAGTTTTTAAGGACAAAGTATGTCTAGATGCATATTCTGAGTTAGGATGAGGTGACTCATCTTCAGTATGCTTACATCCACTTCCAGATACTTCAGAAAATTAGGCTATCTTCAACAATACACTGAGTGACTAATTTTTTCACTCCATTCCATGGACTCTTGGATTTACCGATTGTTAGGATTCACTATATGTTAAACGGAAGGCAAGAAGTCTTGACTTTTAGCCATCAATTCCTTAATCCAAAGTAAAGCTACAGTTAGCGGCCAAATCATAATAATTATGGAGTAGCATATCTTTGAACTCCTCAAGATTTACTGTGACAGGCACCATTTCATCATGTAATGAGCTCCTATAAAAGCAGCATCATGATAATGGGACGCAGTACTTCATAGTGTGAAGTGTTCTATGCTCTTTTCAATACGATGACAGTTTTTAAAAATCCTAGTACTTTACACACATGCATGTGAAGAATATATCAGATTTTTCTACTATTCTAGATCATTGCAGGGAATTGGACTGGATGACCTTCAAATGTCCTTTCCAACTCAAATGATTCTGCGACTCTATGATTAAGTCTATGATTTTCTGAGTAGAGATAAGCTGAGTTTTAAACAGGAGAAAAGTTGAAAACCGAATTCCATTCTGAGCACACCTCATAACAGTCTGGAAATCACAACTGTTGAAAACGTTCCTGTTTTAGTATAGCTTAGCTACTAGCTCATGCTTTACATAACATGTGCAAGTTAGAATCCCTTTTGAATTTCTGCCTTCATTATATTCTTTGGAATACTTTGGAAATAACTAATAGTGAAGAACAGTTTTCTCACTACTAAAGATGCAGTACATCAAAACAATGACATGTACATGAATAAGTCATAAAATTATCGCAACACAGAATACAACCATAAGAATGTGATTTTTATCTGTACAGTTCTTCATTTCTTCTCTAAAAAGTGTGGGACAGAGTCATAAACCCAACTTCCAGAAAGTGCTGCTGAAAAGTTGGCATGTACAAGAGGTGGTAAGTTTGAACGTTAAACAGTCTTGCTGTTTTCTTCATATATTTAAACAATTTCAACTTGATTATAGCTTAAGTATAGGGATATTTAAAAAGCTTTTGCTGATTTTCTATCTGCTTTTTGTTCATTCAGTGCTTTATTTTCCTATTTCTTGTAAATACTTTTTTCTTCTTGCTTTATTTTCCATCGTCTTGTTATATTTTATTTGTCAGAAAATTTGGAAATATCAAGTTGTAGATGAAAAGACTTGTATAAATAAGTGACCCAATGCTGCAGGTAAGCGAAGGTACATCAACTGACTTCATTTGGAGTGAAATCAATCATCCTGGCACCTTGAAAATCCTTAGATTGTTACATATTTTTTTCTGAAGATGAGAGGGTGCTCTCTTTTCCCAGCTGCTGTCATTGCATTATTGTTTTCCAATAAATTTCATTTTTACAAGAATACATAGCTACATTTTCATACCTTCGGATTTCATTGCTCCATTCTAAAATATATATATTCTGTATCTAGATCTGATTTTTTCTTTTAACTTACTAGCATATTACTCTGACTTCCTACTTCAGCTCTCTGTGGCCAAAACAAGAAAAACCGTATCTGTTATAAAATTTATTTGGTATTTGAAGTAATCTTTTTGCATACACTTTATTTATATAGTGTCTTAGGATTCCACACATTCAAGGGTGACATTGTCCCCGCTATTGCTCATAAAGACACACTTTCCATAGCATAAAACCAACCAGCAGCTTTATTATGCTTTGCAAATAAATTTCAAAGGAAGAGTGTTCTCTGCTTTTAGATGTTTGAATGCTTGAGGTCAGCCTTTGATTATATCCCATGTGCAAAAAGAACTTCAGATCCACATATAGGAAAACAGGGATGAAAACCTACCTGCTCTCAGATGCCACCTTGCATTGCGTTTTATTAGTATTTTAAAGAACACTTTAATATCAGAAATTAAATTCAATAGGACTTGCTTTCTCTAGCAGAACTTCTTGAATAATGAAGTTTTAATGGCTGGTTAGTCTATGTTTCCGCTAGCTTGAAACTTACATAATTAGTTAAAACTGAAGAAATCAGGAGATCTCCTAAAGTGTAATTTTTTTATTTTTTTTTTTTTCCCATTTCTAGCACATTAATATCACAAATTGTCAACTTTTGGAAAGCTGTCACAGAACAGTGTTTTGCTATTGATAAGAAGCATGTGATATGTTTGAAAAGACAGATGAATCATCATGAATAGCATCAGTACTGGTCTGTAATTCTGTTCTGTGCTGGCCTTTGAAAACAGAAATCAGTGAGAACTAGCAAGGCAAGCCTTGCACTTAGCTTTGCAGGACTCAGCCGTTGTCTGCCCCAGCAAATACAAGGCAGGTATATGGAAAAATCTGATTTTTTTGGCACTTGAAACCTGATTTGTTGTGACAGGAAAGATATAGTGCTACACATACTAATGGAAATTCAGGCTTACAAGCCCTAATCTCACAAAATATTTTTGATTTTGTGAGCCAGCATACTAACTGTATCTCCTTGTTCTTGCAAGAGTCAGGATTTCTTGCAGCCATTAAGTGTTTTGCAAAGCAAAATCAAGAGCAAATCAAGTATGGAGTATAGATTTCTTTCCATTCCTGTGAATTCTACATGAGATCTACCAAGGGCTCTTAATGATTGGTTATCGTTGGCTGCTGAATGTAACTTGTGAGAATATTGGAAGTAAAATTACTTTTCAGTTTTACTGTCTCAAGATTTCTTGTCAGGTGCATTAAACCAAAAGATTTAACCCCTTCTACAAATAAAATGAGCTGCCAGTTAAGATTAATGCAGAGGAAAGCTCTTTTCTACCACAGGAGTGCAGAACTAATGAGCTGAATCAATAGCAAGTACCTCCAGCCTCGTTCTTTCCAAGGTCTCAGCTTTGGGCCCGAACAAAGAGAAGCAAGACCAGATCCTAGAGGTGCTGACTGGTCAGGTCTTTTGTGCTGCTGTCATATAGCCTCAGGCTTCTAAAACAGTCCTTCCTCCAGGCTGTGTTTGCTGTCTGCCAGCCTGCTGTGCAAGCAGTGGTAAGGTGCCACAGCAGTTTCTGCATGCTCTGCTCGTCTTTCAGCACCCAAAGTTGCCAGTAGCCTGGGAGCCATGGGGATCCAAGCAGATGGACCTGTTGGGCAAGAAGACAGATGATAGCTAGCTATGAGGGAAGTCCTGTTACTTGGACAAGGGCCAGAGCAGGGTATCACAGAGAGACCTGCTGTGTGTCTTCAGTTTTATTTCAGAAAAATCATTGGTATAGGTTTACCTGTCAAATAACTGTCCTTCACAGTGTCTCTTAAAAAAAGACTTATAACTTTAGACAAAAAGACATGAAACACTACATCATAATAAGTATCCTATAAATCAGCAGGCAGGATGAGAAACAGCATATTGTTAACCATTTAGAAGCATCATATAGGAAGTTTAAATTTCTCGTTCCCATCTCGGAGCATCTAGAACTCTCTCAGTCTATTTATCGAATGCACATATTAAACTCTCCTTGAAGCAATTGAGGTTAAGAACATTCCCTACAAAAGAAATCAATAGAAGAAGGTAGAATGGTTTTTATAAATGATTGGTGTGAAAGTTAGGTGCCATGACAGCTGCTGAGAGTTTCAGTAATGGTGCTACAAGGAAGATGGTTACCCTTCCTAGTATTCACCAGGGTGATGGATTGGGCCCACCTGGTGGTCAAACACCCACCCAGCTGCCTGCTCACTCCCAGCAGGACAGGGAGAGAAAGTTCATGAGTTAAAGACAGAGAGACTGCTCACTAGCTGCTACTGCAGGCAAAATAGACTCACTTTGAAGAAAATTGACTTGTTGCCAAATAAATGAAATATTTAAATGCTTAATTTGGGTAGTGAGAAACAAAAAGACAAATATTAGAGCAATATCTTTCAAGATCTGAACTTCATGGTCTAAGAGAAAAGGAAATTAACAAATGAATTTGGAAAAATAGCAGGAATTTCCTTACTGGTCATTTTCACTTAAGGCAGCAACATTGCAGCATCTGGGTAGAATGCCGATACTGGAAGACAATGCTGAGGAAACATCACTGAGGACATTCACAAACCATAACTGCTTGAAGCTCCAGAACCCAACTAGGCAACTTGACACTTTAAGTTGCAGAGTGTAAGCCAAACTGTTCTGGGGCTGCAAATAGTTTCCATTGCTCTTATGTTACCGCAAACCAAAAGCCCCAACCTGCAAGCATACAGGGAACCATTTAGCTTCACTTTCAACATTCACCGTGGCCCTGTGAATTCAAAAAGACTTTTCACCCAAATTATATCTGTTTAAGGGACATACCATAAAAACAGGATTCTGGTTTTCCTACCTATTGTATCAGAATAGTCTTTATCTGAATTCCTTTGTATCAGTAGTTATATCATCCTGCAGCTCCTCATGGCACATGATTCTTGTCAGAGATGGTCACTGGGAAGAGGAGAAACTTAGACTGTTTTGCTGTTGCACTGGCAATTTCCTAGCTCTGCTTAGGTGTCCCAAAAAATCCTGTAGTACTTAGGGAAGACATTGAAGGTCACACAACATTCTTGGTCCTTCTTTATTTCACAACAAATCTTTTTCTGTAAAATGGTACTTGAAACTTTAAAGGATCTGTTTTATGTACCTGTTACAAAACATCAGAGGGGCATTAGAGATGTCTGCCACACTCCCATTCCATAACCCTTTATAGGAACAGGAGGGCTAAAGTGTATACTAGCACTGTACTGAGTATCTCTTCATCATGTTGCATGTATGGTTAAGCAGAGTTAGATTTTTATCCACACTTTTTTCCATTCAAAGCAGTCTATAAATTTTTCATTGCCTCTGGGCAATTCTGTAGAGAGACTTGTGAGCTGATTGATGTAAACAACTAAATAAGTTGTGGGTCTCACTGAATCAAGCAGTTGCAAGGTATGTCTCTATAGTTTTTAAACCCTCTATCCTTAAACTGTCACCTATGACAGTTTCTGGGTCTTTATGCAATGATCATTGTGAGTGAAGGCTGTGTGAATTCACAAATATTATAAAGGTTTTTTTAAAAACTTTAAATTATTTTAAATGTAAATTGCTTGTTTTGTCTTCCAGAATTTGAATTGAACACTTAATTTTAGCTTAATTGGTTCAATACATACATATATATGCTGCAGTATTGTATAATTACTGTCTTTAAGGATCCTAAATGAAATGAATAACCTTTGTGCTTAGTTAATATAAATCAATGTATTTTTATGGACTGTAATTTTCTGTTGATAGAGGATCTAGTGAAAATGTTTATTTCACAAGGCTATCCTTGTGAGGGATTAAAATACATAGATTTGCCCATACACCTACCATACACATCAGCTTCTGAAAAAGGGAGCTACTTTCCCTCTGAGACTAGTTAGATGCATTTAGCTTATTTCTCTTTCAAATACCCTGTTTAAATTCTCTAATAACTAAATTCAACACATAAGTAAGGCATGTATATTTAATTGGCAAAACACAAAGCCTAGGATAAGCTGACATAAATTTTGTTCTTAGGCAAAACAAAAGGAGAGTTTGGGGTCATGTGGAAATCCTATTCTGTATACTACCTGCACTTGAATATCAACCCTTTTCTTGGTATGGATTTCTATTTGGAGAATTCCCTCTATAATTGATAAATGACAAAAGTAGAGGTGACACCTCCTTTATCTCACAAATGAAAATGAAAATAAAAGGTTCATAGCAACCAACACCTCTTGCTGACTAGGAAATTTCTGGATGGTGATCACTGGCTGAAGAAATATTGATGGGATTCCATATTTTTAATATTTCTTTTTAAAGCAGGTTCTTGCCAGCATTGTTATTTTCCACTTAGAACTATCATCTCTTCTACTTCCCTTTTAGTTTTCCTGCATCACTTCCCTTTCCTTTCCTTGCTTTCTCACATCATGGCTTGACATCCTGCTGCTGAGCACTGCATTGTCCAAAGACTTATTTTACAAACTGCAACACAAAAGATTATTGGAGGGTATAAATGTATAGTGGGTTTTGTTGTTTTTTTGTTTGTTTTTTTCCCAGCAAATAGATGAGGCTTGGAACGCTTATACTGATCATATGTAAAGCCCAAGTGAATAAAAACTCAACTGTGCAACAGGACTGAACAAAATCAAGCCAATTCTTGCCTCATCTTCAACACCACTCTTTACAGGAACACTTTTTTCTTGCATTTTTTGCACTGCTATGTCTTTCTCCTAAATGTATAACCTTCTATGCAGTTTCTTCTCAAAACTCTTCTTAGCCTTGTGTTTTGCCCTATGCTATTTCCTCTTCTATCTAAATAATTTTCTTCTAAATTCAAAATTGAATCAGCCAGTTATCTCATTACAGACAATGAAATAATATTTCTTACTCACAAGTACATACAGCCAAAAAATGAGAAGCTTTTGTTTTAGTGCATTTTATTTTCTGATGTTCCACTAGTACTGATACCATTGGGTGGGTTGCATGGGTTCTTATTAATGCTTTGCCTACAGAGGGCTGTTTAAACTCTCCCCTTTTTTTTATAATAAAACCAAACATGTGCATAGCTTTTTTTTTTCCTAGTGCAGCATAATTTATTTTATTTGTGAATGGCGTTTTGTGACTTTGTTTTGTTTTGTTTTGTTTTTAGTGAGTCACTCAATTACATTGTTGATTGATTACTAGACTCAGGAGCCTATGGTACTTTTGTGAAAAATATTTTGGATTTCTAATAGGACTGTTCTTCCCACAACTTTCCATATTTTTTTCCCTCAATCTCATTCCACCATAAAAATACCTAATTTCATATAAATGTTAAAATTAGTTGCTAGACAACCTGTAGGAATCAATTCTAAAAATGTGCAAGTGGCTCTTTAGGGGGTTCCTAGGAGGCAAAAAGATCGTTCAGTTAGAAGATGAGGAAAGTAGCTTTGCATTATTTATGTCTGGTATTTTGTTACAGCACCTTCAGTCGATGCCCTAGTATTTAGTTTGGACCTAGCCCAGGTGAACTGACTTGTACAGACCACTCAGTACAACAAAAAACTAATGCAATATAACGTATATACAGAAAGATTTACTGTAATAGGAGAGAAAATCTTTCTTTAGAAAGAAGTCCCTTGTGCCAACACAGTTACTAAAATTGCACATTTGAAATGCAATTATATTGAAAAATACTGCAAATTCTAATAAAAAGAAAAAAAATAATAGCATGGTTACTTACCAGTGCTATAGTGTATCAATACTGTGAACTATTACCATTGCTATGATTAAACAGCTCCATAATTAAGTAATGCATGTAAGGAAAAATTTACATGTTCTGGGGAATTAGAAAAAAAAAAAAAAAGAACTATCTAGAGGAAGCATTTCATTGAAATTTGGATACAGGAACTAGAATATCAGTTAAAGATGTATAAGGAGTTAATGCTCTGTTAACACAAAAAACATCAGATAAATAGTGTTGAGATCTGATTTGTCATGCCCTCAAGCCTTAAAATTAAAGACATTGTTGATACTATAACATAGTTTATAACATAGCAAAACTGATTGCAATAGCAAAACTTGGCTACAATAGAGCAGTTAATATTTATATAAAGTGTCTTTTAAGCTACGGTTGCTTAGATTTCCTGTGTCTACATTGGCTATAGGGTCCCTACCTGGCCAGAGGATCACAGAGTCATAGAATTCTATAATCAGCAAGGTTGGAAAAGACCTTCAAGATCATCTAGTCCAACCATCCACCAACCATCAGTATTTCCCCACTAAACCACATCCTTCAGTACAATATTTCTTGAACGCCTCTAGGACAGTGACTTAACCACCTGTGCCCTGGGCAGCCCACTCCAGAACCTAACCTCTCTTTTTTCTAATGTCCAACCTGAACAACCCCTAGTGCAACTTGAGGCCATACCCACTAGTCCTATCAAAGGATGGTTTTCATGGTAGGGGAATTTGGTTGCTTTTGTAAGTAGTTTCTAACCTTCATAACTGTGGCTGAAGTGCACAAGTTCAAAAACAAACAACAACAACAAAAACAGAACAACCTTGTTTCAGTTCTTCAAACCTACCCTCACACACTCAAATACAGACTTCGGGGTGCAGGTGCAGAGCACATATGCCTCAATGACTCTTTGCTGGGTATCTCCAAAGTGTTAACCAGCCAGAAAGGCTGATTGCATGTGCATCTCTAATCAGAGGTATAAAGGGCTAGAGCATGATCAGGTGACGTCAGAAATGTGAATAAATAAGATTGAAGTGAGCATTCTAAATCAGAGCTGACATTATATATCTCTGTAATAGCTGGAGTCAGCCTTTGGGATAGAAAAGGAGGGAAATGCATGGTTTATGTTTCTCCTCCTGTATGCTGTAATCATCTCAACCTGTGTGACCAGGTCAGTATTTGCACTCTTCATGTATTGTAAGAGCGGTAAGTTTAAATAATCAGCAGCCGGCCCTCAGCAAGAAAAGCACTGTTTACTCAGGGCAGTTACATTATAATGAAAATTAAATGCCTCTCATGCTGAGATGTCTATTCTTATTCCAAAGGAAACAGAAATCTAAATGTCTTGTCTGTGGCTACTCACTCAACTCCCGCTCTGATTTTGGCTAACACACAGCTCATGTTGAGGCCTGGTGTACGCTGGGAGCAATGCCATTAGGTCAAAGCTAGAGCAGCATGTAGGCAAGACATAAAGGATAGGATACAGGGATAAAGATCACTATGCACCTGCAGCTTACTGTCTCCTGAAACAATTGTCTCCCATATCCTTGCACGTTCATTGCCTGGCAGTTTCTTCAGAATCCACTTACATAGTGGATAGTTCAAGCTTCCAATCTGGAAGATATTATTAACATGTTAGTTGACCCAAAAAGCTTTTGAGCAGATCTAACAGTAGCAGGACTGGTGAAGCCTTCCTGTGGTGGTGCAGAAGACACTTGCAGCATGACCAGTGAGGAAGGATGAGCACTTGCCCTCAGCAAAGTAATTGCATTGGTCATGGACTTGAGTTACAAGTTGGGGAAGCTGTAAGTTAGACATGTCATGAGTTACTGAAGTGATAAGTTAGTGAATTCATGTCAGACTAGCCTGTACAAAGGGGACTGAACCCTTGATTTGATGTGTTTGTTTGTGAGATTGTTTTCTTAATGGCTACATAAAGTAGTCATTAATTTACAGAACACATTCTCTTGTAAATTTGAGAGAATCAAACTAACCGTGACACCTTCCCTCAGCACTTGTACTTGCTACAGTCGCAGGCCAGTCAAATGCAGTTTGTACTTTTCAGTCTAGGACTGCCTATTTTAGGTATTTAAATTCCTCTTTTCTTTCCTGCTTGTCTGGCTAGTTCTGTCTGTTTCAGTGGATCCTTCTGGGGGATATAAGATTTGGACAATAAAACTGTAAAAGACTTTTCAATTGCATGATGTCTTCAAAAGGATGTGCTCTTACTGGCTCCCAAAATTTTCCAGACTCCAGAGAAGTATCCTCTAGTTCAGCAACTTCCTTTTGAGGTTGCTGCTGATTGAATCTCTGGCTTATACTGGTGTATCCTTTATAACACTTAAACAGCAGATTTGTTACACTATGATAACCACTGGGTATTGATGACTCAAATTCAGGAAGATTAAAAAATTTATTCAAGTTTCTTTTAAGCTGTAACAACTCATTCTGCATTTAAATAATTCACCAGTAAAGAGAACTTCTATATTGAAGCAGGCCATCCACCTCCTTTTACAAATTTCATTTTGCTAGCTTTTGTTGGTTAACTTTCTGAATTCCTCGATTTATAAAGGAAATCATCCCTTGAAATTTATGAGAAAAACAGCATTTCTTGTATGAGTCATTTTTGAACTAGCAGTTGGTTTCTCTTCTGTATGTGGGATTGGAAGTTTTTTAGGCAATAAATATAAAACTGAGCTTAACCCAGAAAATGCTGTTGTCAATTGCTTATTCAATGCTATTTTTGTACTGTGTTAATAAATTAAAATTGATAAAAGGAAGTACTGCATCCTACTGAGGATACCTAAGAAATTTAAAAATGACTGTGAATTCAGCCACAGTAATGTGAGTGAGGTATTACACACTTAACAGGAGAAAAATACACCATGTTTTACTGCATATTTGAACCAGATCCAAATAAAACTCCCCCCCCCAAGGAATATGATTTATTTCAACATGTAAAGTGGAAATGATAGCTAATTTTTACTTGATCATGCTTTTGTTTTTTCTTTTTTTTCTAGCAACATTGTTGTGAACAATGTTATCATAAACTGAGCCACACATATATTCTGACCTAGAGTTGATTAGACTATTAATTCAGACTATTCTATATAATTCTAGGATTCTCTCTCTATTTAGCCAGTTAATATCCAACATTCTGCAGCTTATAATCTACAGTGGGATGAGGGGAAGATTTTTCAGAGAGTGAGGTAGTAAAACCTTCTCAAGCTCCCAGAGTTTAAAAATATATTGATGAGCACATTCTTCTTTCCTTCTATTACAGGAACATTTGCTCCTGTACTCATCAAAATTCCAAGCAAAAAAAAAAAAAATAATAAAAACTAATCTGAGCTTCAAACCAAGATTAAAATTAAACTTTGATTGCTAAGTAAATTTATTCCCAGTTTGAAATCTAATACAAAGAGTCCTATAAAGTTAAGTGAATATACAAGGGAGTTTTCCCAAAATAATACCTGATGGTATCCGTGACAGTATCAGCAATGCAATTAAATAATTGAACTGTCGTAACATACGTTGTAAGCAATGCTTTCCCTGAGATAATGTTTGTACAGAAGCAAAAACAAATGCAAAACCAAGCAAGGGTATATGACATAATTAAGATAGACAGTTCCTTTTGTCTTAGTGTTGACACTCCACTCTGTGGACCTGGGGGTCCTGGTGGACAACAGGTTGGCCATAAGCCGGCAGTGTGCCCTGGTGGCCAAGAAGACCAATGGGATCCTGTGGGGTTAAAAGGAGCGTGGCCAGCAGGTCAAGGGAGGTGATCCTCTCCCTCTACTCTACTCTGGTCAGGCCTCGACTGGAGTACTGTATCCAGTTCTGGTCTCCCAGGTACAAGAAAGACAAGGATCTCCTGGAGAGAGCCAGGTGGAGGGCCGCAAAGACAATAAAGGGCCTGGAGCACCTCTCTTATGAGGAAAGGCTGAGTGACCTAGGTCTGTTCAGCCTTGAGAAAAGAAGACTGAGAGGTGATCTTATAAATGTTTATAAATATCTTAAGTGTGGGAGTCAAAGGGACAAGGCCAACCTCTTTTCAGCAGTCTGTGGAGACAGGACAAGGGGAAATGACCATAAACTGGACCATAGGAAGTTCCACACCAATAAGCAAAGGAAATTCTGTACAGTGAGGGTGATGGAGCACTGAACCAGGGAGGTTGTGGATTCTCCTTCTATGGAAATATTCAAAACCCGACTGGATGCCTACCTGTGCAGGCTGCTGTAGGAAGCCTTCTTTGCAGGAGGATTGGACTCAGTGACCTCTGGTGGTTCCTTCCAATCCCTACAATTCTGTGATTCTGTGATATAAAGAAAAAGCTTAAGTAAAATCCAAGACTGCTAGTTAACAAGACTCTCAACTACAGTAGCTTTCCAGCAGACTCTCAGCTTTTCCTAAGCTCTCTAGTTTTTTACTGTTTTTTTGCTTGTTTTTTATTAGTGGTTTTTTTTTTTCCCTTCTAATAATTTTGGATGAGATAAGCCAGAATTAACAGCTGTTCTGAGGAATCCATAGGTAATTCACCAATGTGTAGAATCAAACAAAGGAATTTAGCCAAGAGGTTGGCTGATAAGGATTTTTTTTTTTAATAAGCTGATTAGAATTTTATTAATAGGCTTAGTTTGGAATCATTTTATTTTATGTCTCACCTAATGACTTCTTAGAAGACTTTATACTAAAAATGAAATTGAAGGATAAAGCACTTTCCCATACATCACATTTATTATTGTAGAGGCATCCCACAGCCCAGTCCAGAGTATAGATTACTGTTTTAAGCAGCAGGACCAGTGATGAATCTGCATTGTGGTTTTTTGTATGTTTGTTTTTTGTAATAAATAGATTAAATCACTGCTTTTGTACAAAATTATAGGAACTGCACAATAGAGTTTCGACGGTATTGGATTCAGTGTGTGAAGTATATCACTAGATGAGAATGTTAGCGGAGAATAAGACTCTCTTAGGTTAGGAAAGAATTTAAATATCCAAAATTGTTAATATGCAAGTCCAAAGTTTTGATTTGTTTCAAAACCCTGTTGAATTGTTGTTAATCACAGAAAAAAACTTTCATAGGTGTGTATCTGCATTCATCATTTACGTGTTCATTTGATTTGACAGTTCAGAAACTTTTTCTTATGGTAAATTCCACAGTTACTGAACTTCACTGCATGTGTAATAAAACACCTGAGGTACATGTGGCTGAACAGTTCAGGATCTATATCATATTTAAGTATGAATGAATGACAAAGAGCAAAAGGATAAATACATGAAAGAAAAGTAGTTCCTCATGCAGAAAACAGTGTCAAAGATTTCCTTTTCTAAGTGCATAACACTTGGATTAATGATTTCTTTGTGTCTGATCTCAGAACAAAAGACTGCACAATGGCAAATCTTTCATATGATTGCTGGTAAATAGTTCCAGAACAAGAGAACTAGAATAGCCATATACTTAAAGTACATGTAGAAAAAGGATGTGTAGGTTTACACTCTCACTTAGAGAAAATAATTGAATCTTAACAATCTGCACCCACAAGAGTGGCATAAGTAATATTTGATGGCATTAGAAATCAGTGTAATTGAGAGACCTCTTTCATTCTTTGAACAAAATGATGTGTGTGAGTCAACCGTAATGGTGCTCTAATCTCTGGTTTCTGAAATTAGACACTTCTGGAAGCTGCAGAATCCCAGCTGTTGTTCCCCATCTGTATTTATACCAGTAACCTAAAGAGGGCAAAGGAAAAAGCCAGAAGAATGTCATAAAGTAACTTTTACCATTTAATTCCTAGAACGTTCCTTGGCACAGTTTTGGCCTGTGCCAGCTAGTACTACTCCATCCAATGCACAGTTTAACGGATGGTGTTGGCCAAGAACTCTTCCCATTAGACATTTAGCATATGAAGGGAGTCCAGCAATCTGGACCTATCTCCAGTCTGACTGACTCTTGTCTGTTCTAAGCTCTTTGTTTCAAGTCTAAGCCTTAAAGTAAGCAGCTGCCTGTTTCTTCCAGTCATGAATTGCACACCTAAATTTTTGGTGCTGTGTATACAGAGCTGCATACCTACCAACAGAACTGATTGGCTACCAATCCAGCCAACTAATTGGCTGAGATGTGATACTCTCCATGAGCTGGAGGATATTTCCTCAGCTTCAGAATAAGCAACATCAATGGAATCATTAAACTTCTTTCTCAGTAAATTTGAATGCGTATCAGTCAGTTCTTAAAATTATTCATATGGGTAGAATAAAAGCTAGGGTTTTAGTTTTCAAAAATTAGAACGGCTTTTGATGAGAGGGAAAGGGAAGAGGGAATGGAAGGAAGAAGGAAAGGGAAATGGCCATCTCTGGATATAATAAAAGGAGGCAATTGGAGGGTTGGCTGAATACTTCTTTATTGCAATAATGAAAAGTTTATGCCTAGAGAGTAAGGCTGCTTAATGTTTTGCTGCTAGCTCAGCAGTATGAGTGAAATCAGATGAGGTCTTTCTATTCTCTTGGTTTTTGTGGTTTAATATGTGCCCATTATTTCCAACCACAATTCCCTGGCTACTGCCAGGGACTTAGTTTTTTAGATGCAAAGAAACTGGTACCTGATGTTGAACACTGATGTGGATGTGAGAGCCATAATTTTTGTTATCTGCGTATCTCATTTCTTTAGGTATCTATTTGCCTTCTCGAGAAAATGAGGTAAATTTAGCTTTCTGCTCTCTAGTTACATCTGTTTCTCTTTTATTCATTTGAAACTGGGGCATTAAAGCACTGAATGGATTCCTCATTTTATTTTTATGTAAAAGTATAAACACACACTACAGCTGTATGTCCTGAATGTCCTGCACTGTTCAGTGAAATCTTCAAGTGCTGTATTTTTTTATGTGACATGTTATTTTGTAAGATAAGAAGTAGTGTAAAGTGTTCTGAAGGTCTGCTTGCTTTCAAAGAGAATTGTAAATATTCCCAAGACCTTCAAGAACTGTGATTTATTACATTAACATGTTTACTAGGCAGTGTATATTTGAATTTATTAACAAAATTCTGAGGTAATGCAAATTCTTGCCTGTGACAGAAGGATCATAAACACAGTGTTAGTGTTTTGTGACATGATGAAATGACAGCTTTCGTTTCAGTCGATGTAAATTTCTGTAAACATAATGTGACACCTTTACTTTGCTGTCGGAGATTTTCCATTTGATAATCTGTCCAGTTTCTCCCGATGCTAAGCACGACAAACAGAATATTTTGATTTCTTAGGAAAGCAATAGGAAGTTGCTGTTTCAGCTTGCTCCTTAAACACCTTACTTTTGCTCTGCTGACACCTGCATATATGGAAAACAAGCCAAAAATCAAAGTGGAGAACATAAAAAGCATCCAGAGAGTGTCCAGAATAACCAACATAAAACTGGTAAGACTACTCCAAAAGTGACCAGAGTGGAAGCTAATTTGGGTAGAGATTAATGGAATGTGAAATGGCTAATCAGAAAAAGGGTCTAGCTGAGCTGAAAATGGCTGAGGAAGCACAGGCTCCATAGTGTTCTCAGCGCAGTTTCCCTTTCTTCAGTACAAATCTTCAGAAACAGAAAGTTAAAAAGACAGCAGGAAAAACAAAATGCCTCAGGAGCACCATGGCCTAATTCTGAGTTACAAGGAAGAATTCACTGTGTTGTTTCTGTTTGTAGTAAGTCACTTTCCAGGTGAATAGATTTCACTCCTAATTCCTCTGGCATGTTTTTGCTCAAGCATTCCAGAAAAGTACAATAGCATCTGCAAGTGAATCTTCTTGCAAAACTCTAAATTTTGCCTATATGAAGATATTAATCAGTTTATTCATTTTGGGGGGAAGTAAGTGCTTGATACTTTAATGAGTATATATGTTGAGCCTCAGAAAGTCTTTCAAAAGATTGGTTAAAAAAAGATGGAAAATCCTTCTCACACCAATGGCTGCTAATAAGGCATAACTTTTTTTTACTTTTAGTTTTAGCAACTTTCTCCTGTAACCTATGCTGCTGTTTTACCCAAGTAAAGGACATGAAATGATACTACATCATGAAACAGTGCTGTCCCTGGGGACATAGTTGGGCCAAAGGCAAGAGGGAAGCTAGATGGCAGATCTGAAAGGTCCATTGGCTGAAAACACTCCCCAAGAAGACAAGATGGAAGGGGGCAGCTCTCAATGGTGCTGCCTCTGAGCTGGCCTTGAGCTCTGGCTGCCAAACCCACAGGCAAGAGGATGTGCTCAGGGCATTAACACTTACCACAGTGCTACATAACATTATGGAAAAATCAACAGGAGCTGGGTTCAGTTTCTCACTGTATTAAACAACATCAAACTCCTACTGCTGCTGACAGTGCTGCCTCTCTCCTTTGGAAAAAGTGAGAACTTAATTCCGCTTTCAGGTTATGGCAAATTATTTTTCTTCTACTTATTTTTCACCCTTTTATTTTCAAAATCTGTTAATTTTCTCAAAATCTGAGTGTTTATTTAACTGCTTCTTTTTGTTTGCTACTCTTTGCAATGAACTTCTGTGGATACACAATGTGTATCCACAGATTGTGTAATAGTCTAATGAATGTCTTTTATTTCCTTGGAATGTTTTCAAATATTGTTTTCTGTAAGCTTCAGTGCTGAGCTTACATGTTCTACAAAATTTTCCAGACTGAAAATCAAAAAGTATCGAGGCTTGATATAATATTTACACAACCTCTACAGTCCTGATTCTGTATAAAAGAGTGATTTTGACAGATGGAGAGTGGAGAAAGAGGGCAAGTTTTCCAATTCAGTTGTAAAAATCCTCCTATGTCTGTCTAAGCTATTCTTTCCCATATTGGACTGTTTTCTTCACAGATCCTTTAAGAAAATGTACATCTGTCTTCTGTCAAAGGAAATATAAAGTCATTACAACATGAGGAATGAGATTCTCCCACATCACCATTAATATCACAGACTGAGTTGTAACAATTATAACAATTATGAAGTTCTATAACAAGCACAGGATAATGAACCTCAAAATAAATTATGAGTTGTGATTTTGATAACAGCAATTTCATAATAAAACTGAGCTGTCCCAGTGTGTCTTTGGCAGCTCTTGGAGACCGAGATTGGTTCTTCAGTAGCTTGGAATGGCATTACTGTAAACAGGATACTCAACTGAGTTTAAATTAATTTACCTTTTGACATGAATTAGGGCTTCATTTGGTAATACAATGGCACCCAAAAGATCTACTAATACATTACGAAAAGCATTAGAGAATTTCAGACACAATTACAAAGATGCCATATTTCCTCTATATGGAAATGTGTTAACTAAACTGTAAAAAAGAAGTGGGATAAACGTGCTACATGTGGTCTAGTATTTCTTGTATTTAGACTTGTGTTAGAATTACACAATAGAATTACATATTAAAGATGTTGCTTCTTATCTGTAACCAATGTTAAGGTAGCCATCAGTGGTTAATAGTGTGTGTAATTAACTACTGAAAAGTTAATTTGTATTTCTATGCAATACTCATTTATATATGCTTTCAACATCTTTTTTTTTTTTTTTTTTCTTTCCTCTCTTTGTTGAATGTAAAAAGAAACAAAATGTTCTTTTTGTTGAACCCATTAATCTTCTCATGGACTGGACCACTTCCCTTAAGGCCAATACAGGCTTTTTTATAGAAATGACAGAAAAGCTTTTAAACCCAGTTCTTGGCTTTTATTTTAGCTTCTTCTTTTATCATTCAAAAACATTTCAATGGATTTAATTTTATATCTATAGCTCTATAGCTCTAGTGTTTCATTTCTTATTTACCTTTTTTTTTTTTTTTTTTTTTGGACATCATTTTGCCAATCCCTTGGCTGAGAAATTGGCTTATTTCTAAAGCTTCACTCCATCCCTACTTCTAGATTGAAAAGAGGCAGAGTTACTTACAAAGAACACCCTCATCACAAGTGTCTTTGAAGATGGCTTAGAAAGAAGAGGAAGAGAAGATGTGAGAGAGGATATAAATGTGCGTGTAGCTGTATAATTAAGAAGTCATAGGAGATTAGAAACTGATTAGGAAAAGCAAGGGAGAATACAGAGCAGTACAATTTGGATAAAACACATCGTCTATCTTCTCCTCTCCTTATTGGTATTCAATTTATGGAGGCCCAGTTAAAATACTTTCATCTCCCTGATGAGCTGTTAACACTAGCCAGTATTACCAATGAATAGATAATAACTTCCCTGTAACACTGGGGGTGATTTAAAATTCAGTATGCTAGAACATATGTGCATATACGTATATATGCACATATATATTCATATTTATGCACATATTAGCATATATATTTATTTATTCAGGTTGGATATTAGGGAAAATTTCCTCTCAGAAAGAGTGGTGAGGTATTGGAACAGGCTTCCCAGGGAGCTGGTGGAGTCACTGTCCCTAGAGGTGTTCAAGAAATGTGGAAATGTGGCATTGAGGGACATGGGTTAGCAGGCATGATGGGATGGGTCAACAGTTGTACTAGATGACCTTAGTGGTTTTTTCCAACCTTAATGATTCTATGATTCTGTGATTAGTACAGTATAGTGTTTCTGTGCTATCAGTAATAGGATAATATATATATAAATATATGCATACATACATGCTAAATGTTACACTAAAATAATATGCAATACTATATATTATGATGTGTACTTGAAACATATATGTGCATCTGTGTAATGAAGTAGACAAGTATAAAGTATAATTAGAAACAACATTACTTTGAATGCCAGGTATCATAACGGCTGAGGACATTACCTGTCTGAAACTCTTTTCTGACTGAAACTTTGCGCACATTCTGCCTTTGGTACACCATGAGCTTGTTGCTGAAATAGAAGTGACTGAATTTAAATGCTGAAAGAGAAGGGGAACAACATGCAATTATTCTTTTTCCTGAGGCACAATACATTCTTTGCAGTGTCAGTTTAGAGATCTTAATTTCTTTAAACTGATTTCTCTGTCATAGTCAAAGATGCATGTTATTTAAAAGAGTTGAAACCATCCTTTTGCTTAATGTTCAAGATTGTTATATAGACATTATATACTCATCCTTCTTGAGCCAGCTGAAGTTTCTAGAAGACTTTTTAGTCTGATAATTACTTTTAAATGTTTAAAAGATAATTTCTCTTGAACACACAATGGTCTTCAGATTGGGAGTAGGGGAAGAGTGAATATACTACTTTTAACAAGCTTCCATGCCACATGTTCTATACATTAATTCATGTCTAAGCACCAATATAGGTATTTATGAATTAAGAATAAATAAATAAATAAACAAAAAAACAGGAGTTACACCTTTCTTGCAGTCTATAATTTGTGCTAGGGAAGCCCTTAGCTTACTAAATTATTTTTCTTAAGCCTGCTAACCAATAGCCTACTTCCCTCAAGTCTCTTCCATAGCTTCTTAGAGTCTTAGAAATAAGTGATGCAGCCAAGAAAATCTCGTGGAGGGATACATATGAGTCAATAATGTAAGAGAAGACTTATGAGTATGTGGCCTTGTAAGAAGAAAAGGTAGAATTAAATGCAGCTCCCTTTAGTCAAGCATTAGCACCACAGGTATCTGGTTACAAGTGAAAGAGCTTTAACAGATCTGTGCACTTGTAGAGAAAAAGGTAATGGACAACCCTTCTTTGGTGGGGAAGATGAGGAGCACCCAAGTAGGCTGTAATTGCTGGAGGGAGGATTTCACAGAGCCATTGGAGTAATAAAAGCTGCCCACTACCTACATGGAAAGCTCAATGACTTAGATACAGCCCTGACTTCAAACATACTGACAAAATAACACAGGACTCTTTGCCAATTAATACATATTTAAACAATTTAGGCAGGATTTTCAAATATAGTTTATCCTTTCATCCATTTTGAACTGGTACAGGTCTGTTATTTGCATAGCAGTGGATTGTATAATTGTGCAGGTAAAATTATACAAGTGTGTGGGCCTGAGGAACGTATGAAAGGGATTTGGACAATAGATATGAGGCTTTCAGAGGCAAAGGAACAGAGATTGTCATCCTGGTTTCTCAGCTCCTCTGTAACTTACTAAGCAGAAGTAAGATTCTCTTGTATTTGAGTTCATAAATGAGGTGAGTTTTAACAGTCTATAAAGCCACAATTACTGAAACAAAAGTTTTTGAGGAGTAACGCTCTAGGGAACCATTGAAAAGAATCCTGGAATGTCATAGAAAAATCAAACATCATGATAGAGCATGCTGCAGTTGCTATTTTTCAGAAGAAAATACTTCCAACTGAATTTCCAGCATCACTTCCTGACGCATCCTGCACACTCTCTTCGATCTTTGGTTCAATGAGTTTTCTCCAGTGCAGTCAGGCTGGGAGGGCTCAAGCTAGTATGATTATCATTATGTGGTTAAGTCAACTGAAGCAAATAGAAGTTCATGGAATTTCTGTCTTGTTTAACCAGAACTTAATTTCATGAAAGAGAACGATGGTCATGATTTGCAGGCAAAGTAGGAAAGATAGAGAAAGAAGAAGAATAAGACTGGATATAGGCGTAATTGTAATCGTCTAGCTTTGAAGACCTCACAAATTATCTACTTGTTCTGAACTTCAAGTGCTAATAAAAGATTTACAATTTTTTTTTTTACTTATTTTAATTTAGGATTTATTGGGATGCTTTGTAAGTTAATCATAGGAATTACATATAGAAGGTAGGATTTATGAGCCTAGAGGAGGATTATTATTAAATACAATGTAGGATTAGTTAAGTCTATTTTATAGTATGTAAATATATTTCCAGATTTCTAAAGCTATTACATATGTTAGCCAAATCATATGTTTAAATTAATGATGCCTAAATCAAAATGGGGTAAAACACCATTTTTTAAGCTAGAGGCAACATAAGACAAGTTGTTACTAAATTAAAAAAAAAAAAAATTATAAGAAATCCAATTTACAGAACATAGACAATATGGAGTACGTTTTACAGGTAGAAACGTATGGGAGAAAGAAGAGGCATTACTACAATAGGGACTTCCCAGAACTGTTTTCAACTTTCCAAAACCTATCCAAACAGAACAAAGCAGCAGCCTAAAACAATGTATTTGGTGCCCACACACATAATGGTGAAAGAAAATGGAGGGAAGATAACTGAATAAAGAAAGCCAGGGAAGCATACATACATTGTTTTGAATAAGAATAGCTAATTCCAGTGACATTGCAGTGATTAAAAATAACAGGGAAATTACATTGCTAGTCTGAAAACAAGCCTGCCTTCCCCAGTAACTTTGTTTGGGATCTCTCCCTTTGTCTTTCCTTCTCCTTAAATCTTAGAGCAAGGGAAGACTGGCTTGGTGAGCAGTGGGCACTGAGCCATTTAAGCCTGAAGAACTGATTTCTAAACAGATGGGTGAAATAACCTATAACGATAGCGTGAGCAATTTAAGATTTTTAGTAGCACAGCTATCTAGAACAAAAACCTTACATTAATACAAAAGGGGGAGCCCTGTGGTAACCTGCAATCATTCTGTACAAGGTACCACAACACAGCAGTTACACTCAGACTTAAAATTCAAAAGAACAACTGGCAGCATTATCAGAACAATCTGAGTAATTTGCTTCTCACCATGAAAGTATCTGAAATCTTTCTTGGCTGGCACTCAGATTGCATTTGCCAACTTGTAGCAAGTTGCTCAGATTTGCTCGGTGTTTGTAAACACCCTACAGAATTTATTTTTATTGCTCTACAAAATATATTTTTATTCCATTTCTAAATAGCTGCAATGTATATGAAGGGAACAGAAGTCAAAGCAAGACTGAGGCAGAAAGATCTTCAAAGGAGGAGGAAAGCAGATGAGAAGAAGGACCTTTCTCTTGTGAGTAGGTATCATAAAACTGTAATTAAATGAAAGGTATTTTCTATTTAGGCTCTTACATGAAAAAAGAATTAATCAAAATTTTTTCACTAAACAAATTAGTCAAGTGCTCCACTCCATTCTTACTTCATTAATAATTCAGAAAAGAAATCTCAGGAGGAAGTGAAAATTACTTTTATTTTAGTGATGACTGTTGCACCATTTCTAATATTTCTAAATTGCAGTGTAGTTGTCTGTCTAATTAAACAGACTGAGGTCACTATCTCACTCCTGTGTCCAAAACAGGACATGTTTTTAATATTCTTTATTTCCTGCCAAATACTTACCTGCTGAAGTGCTAGCTTTGCCTCAATAAGTCCCTCACTCACACCCAGCCTTTAGTGATTTATTCTCTGAGGAGATGTTACTCTGTGTGCCTATCTTGTTTTTAACTTTTTTTCCTCGCTTCTTGGGTGGCAGACTATTTGGCTAGAGAGGTGCTGGGTCTGACTGGGGATAGCTATTCACATCTATTTTTTAAGATTGTCACTGTTGGCTGTTTGTTTACATTAGCCCTGACAAGCATTTTTCAACACTATAGCACAGTGTGAAAAACAATATGTAAAATTAATGGCTAGCCGGATTGACAGGTTTGCCTCTACGAACTTCTATCTGTTGACTCTCCTTAGCCTTCAAGGCTAAAGAGTTACTCCTTCCTTGCATCAAGGGAACATCTTAGTGGATTCCAGTAACAGACTATCACTTTGTAAATCAATTCAAGGGTCACAGATTAAATAGAGGAACAGCTCCTTCTTTAGATCACTGGCAAGTTTAAAGAGTGAAGGAAAGGTAAGACTTGATCTTGAGATTCCATAATGAATTTGCAGAGTAAAAGATAATGAAAAATGTCATTTCTTACTAACAAAAAAGTTCTAACTCTAGCTAATTGAAACTAAGAGCTTAAGATGTCTATCTTGTAATTAAATTTCACATATATTCTTTCTTTAAAAAAAGAGAAAAGCATAAGCAAACAAACAAACAACAAAAAAAGTAACAAAAATTACATGAAACTGAAAGCCAAATCAAGATAACTTTTAAGCATAAACTAGGATCAAATGGTAGAATTGTGATTCCTGATGGTTGGTTACCTTCCCTCTCTTTCCCAAAGAGCTCTCTGTGTAGCACAGCTGTATTTGAGATGTAGTATGTTACCACATCCCAGTTGACTGGAATGTTAAATTCTGCTTCATATTGCCATTTTGCAAGAAACCGGCCTGCTGCTTCAGTATTTTCCTATAGCTGAAAGTACTTTACATTATTTCCACACATCCAGATGTGAAGTACATGAAACATGTAAAGTATATTGGAACAGGTTGCCCAATGAGGTTGTGGATGCCCCATTCCTGGAGGCATTCAAGGCCAGGCTGGATATGGCTCTGGGCAGCCTGGTCTAGTGGCTGGCGACCCTGTACATAGCAGGGGGGTTGAAACTAGATGATCACTGTGGTCCTTTTCAACCCAGGCCATTCTATGATTCTATGATTCTATGAGTGCTTTTGGGTAACAACTCTCATCCTACAATAAGCAGGCCAAAACCCTGCCTGCATCACAGCCCACACAGCCTGTTGTTGATCTGTTGGATGAGCCTGCTTCTACTCAAAGCCTTTCCTCCTCACTGGCACAATTGGGAAGACCTCACCAATACCTATTCTGCAGTTGCAGATTCAGAAGTGAAACAGGAACCAGAAGTCATAGATCACCAACTTTCTTCATCTTGGCAGTCTGCCTCCACAGTCTGGCCTTTGGATGTCAGTCTTTTCTTGCCTTGTATGGCTCAGGCTCTAATCTCTACCGATTTTCTGTCCAGTCAATCTCCTCTTCATCTTCCCTGATGGATTTCTGGAGCACAAGTCTCATGGGGAGCAGCTGAGAGAACTGGAATTGTTCAGTCTGGAGAAGAGGATAGTCAGGGGAGATCTTATCACTCTCTATAACTCCCTGGAGTGAGGTTGTTGTGGGGTGGAGATTGTCCTCTTCTCCCATGTAACTAGCAATAGGACTAGAGGGAATGGCCTCAAGTTGTGCCAGGGGAGATTCAGGTTGGACATTAGGAGAAACTTCTTCTCTGAGAGAGTCGTCAGACACTGGAATGGGCTGCCCAGGGAGGTGGTGGAGTCACTGTCCTTGGAGATGTTCAAGAAATGTTTAGATGTTGTGCTAAGGATCATGGTTTAATGGAAATATTGGTGGTAGGTGGAAGGTTGGACTGGATGTTCTTGAAGATCGTTTCCAGTCTTGGTTGGATTCTATGATGATGACAGCTTACTCACCTCTTCCTTCACTGAATGTTTCAGTGACACAGAGCTCCAACGTCTCCAACAAGGGAGATCCCCAGCACCAGGGAAAGTTCCCTGATATTCCCTGCAGCCTCTTGTGGAGCTCTATTGGGAGTGAGGCACCCAAGCACAAAGGATGTTTTTCAGTACCTAAAAAACTTTACCACATATTGCAATAAACATTACAGCTAATTTCATTATTTTAGCAGGTTTTCATCTGCTGTGAGCAGATATTTTTAAAATTCTTCATAACCCAAACTAGAACTGGCTATTTAAATAACCTTTTAATTCTTATGCTCAATGTTACTTCTGCCAACATTAACACTGGAAAAGAAACTAAGGAACCTGAGGTTCCAGACCTTAATTACTTACAAATGTATTTGTATTAATTTATTGTGAGATATCATTGTAAGGAGTACATTGTTTGTGAACGTCTACATTTTTGCATTACATTAACAAATCAAACATTTATCTGGAAGTCAAGAAGGCATGTTTACATTACTGTTGCAATCTGACAAAGCACACTTTATATCCTCTTAAGTGATAAATTAAACCAGTGATAGACCTTGGAAATAAGGCGTGAAAGGGAAAAGGCTGTTATTTGAAGTAATGTGAAACATGAAATGTAGGAATGAAAACCTAAAGGTAAAGAGCATGAAATGTAGTGCATGAACATGTGTCAAACTTGCAGAGCTTTGTGTTTGGATTAGCTATTCAATTTTTTCTAAGTAGGTACTTCAAAGATTGTAGAAAGCTCTTTCTTGCATGTCTTGTTTCTTACCTCCTGACAATGACAGTTCTTTCACCTGAACAATGGAGAGAAGCAGTCCAGCAGAGCACTAGTAGTAAAACAATAAACCATAGCACATGAAGTGAAAATAAGAGGGTAAGATAAAAGATCTATGGAGAGGACAGCCATGTCCATCTCTTCGTAACAGATGCCTATCAATCTTTTTCTTAACAATTCCTAATTCTTTCCCAATTCCACACCTTTCTCAGAAAATTTACTGATGTGTTAGTACAATTAACTTTTTTTTTATGTCTAAAAAAATTCTACTTTCTCCTACAATTAAAGATCCATATTATTTTCTGTATTTTCTTTACAATGAAATTGCAACACAGTTTATTTCTTTCTTCTTTGTGGCAAAAAAAATAATTCAAAAAGCATCAATGCGCAGAACTGGAAAAGAAAACAGAAAGGACTTCATGAAAATTAAAATTTTAGCTTTAATTTCCTTTGTTATTTTTCGAACAGTAAAATAAAGAACCTTATTCCTTGGTATATCTTCTGCAAGTCATTTTTATAAAGTTTGAGTTGAGAAGCCTTTTTCAGTATATTAACTTTATTTGCTTTATAGTAGTTTCACAGAATCATCTATGTTAGAACAGACCTCTCAGATCATCAGATTCAAACATACGCCTAGCACTGCCACATCTACCACTACACTATGTTCCTAAGCATCACAACTGCACCCAGGGATGATGACTCAACTACTTCCCTGGCAGCCTGTTCCAATGCTTCACAGTCCTTCTAGTGAACAATTTTTTCCTGTTATCAAACCTAAACCTCCTGTAGTGCAACCTGAGCCCATTTTCTCTAATTGTTTGTTGCCTGAGAGAAGAAAGCAGCTCCCCACCTCATTACAATCTCCTTTCAGACAGTTGTAGAGAGCGATGAGGGCTCCTCCCCCAAGCCTCCTCTTCTCCAGACCAAATAATCTCAGTTCCGTCAGCTGCTCCCCTTAAGACTTGTGTTCCTGACCTTTCATCACTTTCATTGTCCTTCTTTGGACAAGTCCCAGCACCTCTATGTGTTTCTTGTAGAGGGGCTCAAAACCAAATACAGAATTTGAGGTTCAGCCTCACCAGAGCCAAGTACAGGAAGTAATTACTTTCCTAATCCTGCTGGCCACACTATTTCTGTTACAAATTTGGATGCCATTGCCTTCTTGACCACTTGGGCACACTGCTGTCTTATATTCAGCTAGATATCAACCAATTCTCCCAGTTCCTTTTCCACCAGGCAGATTTCCAGCCTTTCTTTCCTCAGCCTATAACACTGCACTGGGCTTTTGTGACCCAAGTGCAGGACCCAGCATTTGGTCTTGCTGAACCTCATACAGTTGACCTCGGCCCATCAATCCAGCCTATCCAGGTTCCCCTCTAGAGCCTTCAAGCAGATCAACACTCCCATCTAAATTTGGTTGTCTGTGTATTTACTGAGGGTGCACTCAATCCCTTTGCCTAGATCACTGATAAAAGTATTAAAGAGAACAATACTGAGCCCTGGGGACATCACTTGTGACTGGTCTTGAACTGGATTTTATTCCATTCACCACAACTCTTTGGGCCCAGCCTCCCCACCAGTTCAGTAAGCCTTTTTTTTTTTCCTTTTATTTAATAAGAAGGGTTTTTTTACAGTGGTCTTCCTCCTCAAAACTTTCTGGTGATTTTTCCCCGAAGTATCTTTAAAAACAGGTTGGTGTTTGAATGTTCTATTTAATTTCTGGTCTCCCGCGTTACAAATTACTGTTGAACATGATGGTACCCTTCCACTTACTTCCTCCTTTCACACATTTACTTCAAGTTCTTTTATGAACAATGTGATGAATACTTTTATTTTGAAAATTCTTTGAATTTGAATTAAACTCAAGGGCTATCTGGAATACAGACACCTAATACAGAACATCCTACGATTAGTAGTTACATTACAAAACAAGAAAGCAGACTGAATTTAAGATCTGCAACAATAAATCATTGAAAAATATAATTAATTAGCAACATACATTTGGCAGCCTGCTGTAGAAATTTGTCCCTCAGGTACTAAGTTTCATAGTTCTATTGAATATCTAAAACCACAAACTTATTGTAGATAGTGGGTTTACAGAGTGTTGTCACCTTTTTCCCCTCCCTCATTTCTCGACATTCAAAGACTATAAACTACTTGTCTCTCTCCTTCCCTTTAGAAATTGATACCTTATCAGCTCTCAGAAATGGGTTTTTGGGAAATAGAAGTCACCTCCCAAGAATCCTTTCCACTTCATCGGTACCAGCTGCCTTATCTTTTGGAAATAGTCTAACTGATACCTATCTAACTAAATTTCAATCACGCCTTCCAAATTTCCTTCTAGTTTTGGAAATTGTTCCTTCTGTTCATTGACCTGAGGAAGGATTAGTGTGCCTGAAACTTTGTCTTTTGTGTACCTGAAACTTTGCTTGACTTTTCCTAGATGTGACAGTGGATGTAATAAAAGAAGCGTTACTGCCACTTGTAAACTTTGTCTAGCTAGCATCCTTAGATTGTCATTAGTGTAGCATCACTACCATTATATACAGGTTACCAGTTTAAATGGGCTCAGTCAGAAGAAAACAGGACTATCTTGTTTCTACTTCTTTAACACAAAGATTACACATAGGATTACAGAAATTTCTTCTTGAAACCATTCTGGAAAACTCCATTTGATTTTTTTTTTTTTTTAATCTTCCCTTTATTTTTGTACTGTTTTAGTGCTGTAATTAGGGTTATGTTGTTATTTTACATATTAAATCCATTAATTTAACAATTAATGTACCAAGAAATGTTTGTTTTGTATGCTCCTTCAATAAGTAGTTTATTTGCTATCACACTTTAATAGTAAATATCAGTATACTATCATATTTTCTCTTTGTTATGTCAGCAGAATAAAACTTAATAATATTAAAAATTAAAGTCTGATGCTTTTAGTAAACTTAAAATTCTGTGAAACTAGTATGCCATGCCATGAAATGTAGAAAAGACTAGAATTTGGCGCTGCCAAAGGTATGTGCCATTTTCTATCAGTGGTGATATTACTACCAGCATCACTGCTATGATTTGCTTTGAGTTATGACCACAACTCAAAGCTTCAAAACTCAATTTAAAAAAAAAACACTGGGTCACAGATATGGATTATTCGCCATACCTTACACTGTACTTCTTATATCTTCTACAAGATTAAAAGAGAGTGGGAATCTCTCTTACTCCCTTACGTGACTTGAAGGCAAGAGATGGAGTTATTAATCTCTTTATTTATTAATATTTATATTAATATATTATTTGTATCAATCATATAAATATGCGTAATATCAAATTACATTAATATAGTATATTAATGTTTATTTCTATTAATATTTATTTATTTATAAGTTATTGTGCAATTATAAAATGTTTAATTTTTTTCACATTTATTTTCCAATTAGCTATTCTCTTTGGGAATACACATTTGCTCTACATAAGTTAATTTAAAAAACTTAGAACCTCATTTACATTTTAAAACTTTTGTAAGAAAGAGTAAAAATATTTTTAGTGGAAAAAAATATCAGCTACATACAATTCAATACTATATTTATTTTCCCATTAATGTGGTGTTCATCAGAAGCCATTACGAAGAATTCATCTCCAGAAGCTGCAGCAAAAGTATCAAATCTAGTTGCTGCACGTAGCAACACTGCCTGTCAGCTTCTGGAGTATACTCAGCTGCTTCTTGAGGTAAAAGAGGGATAGCATTAAAAAAGGCATAGCTTAATTCTTTCTATATGTAAGTGCTTTTTTCTAAGGAGGAAGTGGGCATGAAGAGCATATTCTTTTATACACAGATTTGTTACATTTTTAACTCCAAGGCCGAGTATAATATCATAGAACCATAGAGTAGTTTGAGTTGGAAGGGACCTTTAAAAGCCACCTAGTCCAACTCCTCTGCAATGAACAGGGACACCTACAGAGAGATCAGATTGCTCAGAGCCCCGTCCAGACTGACATTGAATGTTTCCAGGGGCAGGTTATCCACCATCTCTCTGGGCAACCTGTTCCTGTGTATCACCACCCTTACCATAAAAAGCTTCCTTATATCCAATCTAAATCTCTGCTTTTTTAGTTTGAAACCATTTCCACTTGTCCTATTACAGCAGACCCTGCGTAAGAGTTGTCCTCTTTCTTATAGCCCCCGTTTAGATACTGAATGGCTGAATATGAATATGGGCCAAGCAATTGCTTCTAGCACGTTGAAGATTCACATTTGAAGCAAATTTTCAAAAAGATCAGTAAAACTTCCAGAAAATTAAACATAGTTTTGTTTTTTTTTGTAGTACTTAGCACCCATTGAGGCTGTCAGATTTTTCACAGTAATTTACGCACATGATATATTAGACTATTTTCCAACTTGACCATTTATTTGAATGCCTATATAAGATCTCAACTGTTTAAAAATTTGTCCCTTCATGTTTGTAAGTAAGTTCTTTCTCTTGGGGTTCAGAACTAAAGATAGGCCTGACTTTGAATTTTACTGCAGTTTAGCAGAATTTTTCTGGATCAAAGGAACTCAACTCCAGCACTTCAGAATTAACATCAGATTTTCATTCCATTCTCAGAGGCAGGACTAATCTTGTGCAGTTCCCCTGTTCCCTGAGCCATCAAGAGAGACTAATTTTAGCTGACACTGGATTCCTATTCATTTCTGACATTCTAGGAGAGTGTTAAGACGTTATTGACTATGAAAAATTAGTTGTCTGCATAGCATGCTGTGTACTGCAGCGCTCACTACATACAAGTAATTTTGAGGAGTGACAATGATGGCCTGAAATGTACAAGACCTCAGAATTATTGATGTCATACACAGAATATCATTTTATAAATGTGGTTCATCTTGTTACTCAATTTGTCACATCTTTGCACAGAATTAAGTACAGAATATTTGTCACATTACCTCATATCTCCACTGATATTTCTCAAATGACTTCACAAACATAAAACCAACCAGGCAATGCTGATAACTTTTAATTACCTAGCTATCTGGCTAATGTCCACATTAAATTCACAGAAACAAATATTACTTTGTCTTCCATACTTAGACAAGGTATATACAATTTGAAAATCATATCTATGGCCCCATTTGAAAACATGCTACAAAAATATATTATCAAAAATGCATAATTAGAATTTAATATTTTCACCATTCTGTATGATTACTATGTGTTTTCCTTATATTTCTACTTGCTTGAGGGTTTGTGGAAGGTGAGAAGCCTTGAAATATTAAAATGATTAAGATCACAAACTTTCAACAACGTAAAAGGATATAAGATAAAAACCACTTGAAGCTCCTTATAGCCTGAGGGATTATGTTGATTCCTTTCTGCACTCATTGCTATATTATTAAATAATACTAAAAACATATTATTGGCAGTGCTCAGATAACTGCTTACATGTCTATTTATTCAACTCTACAACTGTTTATGTTAGAATTATGGACTTGGTTTTCTATTCAGACAGTTAGTTTGCTTGCTCGCTGAGTCTTGAAGCTATTTTAGTTTGAATTATATTAGAGACTCACATACAGAAGGATTCTTTGTTCTCAGCCTATCCAACAAAATAGAGAGGGCTTCAGAGGCACCCATAGCTCCAGGGCCCAGTAAATTAGGTCTTGACTAGAAAAATAAAAGGAATAAAAATTGTTGTATGGAAGAGGGTGGAATCAATTTGCTGTCTTCCACTAAAAGCAAAGAAACAATATTCAAAGCTGAAAGTGTTTTAATTTAAATACTTTTTCAAAAGAACATACTCTTAAATAAAGAATCTACTCTAAGATTAAGGAGTCTGTTTTGTATTCTTCTGTAGACAATTTTTTCTTTGACAAAAAGGAGACAAGGAAGTCAGACTAGAAATCTCCATGAAATTTGCATTATCCTGGTGACTAACCACTTTTGTATCAGTCATGAAAGATGTTAAGGAGAGTGTCTCCAGAGAAACTAGATTTCACAAAGCCCTTAGCATTATTGGTATATGCTTATGGCCATACAACAGTACAGTCAGAGAAGAGGATTTATTTTCATGGGCTGTTTCAGGATAGAATAGTTTTCTTCTGTTCTTTCTCTGATTCTACTCTTTTTCAGAAGGCTGAAAATTAATTTCCAGTGAGCACATCTGTTGAAGAAATCACTGAAAAATAACCTTAGATGGTCTGTGCCATGAAACCCTGATATCATCAAAATGTTACTTTTTGACTGTTCTGTTTTTACTGATCTTATTATGAAATTTATATCCTTTAAAGTATTTTTTACAGAATAGAATGCATTTTGTTTGTTTCCAGTGGATGTCTTGTTAGCTACATCATTTTCCCTCCTATTTAGGTTTATGCAGCTGATGCAGAGATATAAGTGAAAAGCAGATAAATTAGGTTCGTGTACATTTTTTTACGGGATTTTTTACATGAAACACTATTATCCTGTTTTAATACAAGCTGTATACAGTGGTTTGTGGTCAATTAAATGGATTAACCCTTAATATTACAGTGAGACATAGGATGTGATTTTTATCATACCTATGTAGGGCTATTTTCAAATTCTTCTATGCTGTTTTAGAGGCATATCCTTCAGAGTGGCATTTTTTCACTTGTTCATAGTTAATTTGCAAGTAGGAGATTGTTCTCAATTCCAGTTAATAATGCTTCAATTTCTACTTTCTTCCATTCACTCTTCCCTGGGGTGGGAATCCATTTTTTGTTATATTTCACAGATCATTACAAAGGCATCTTGTTTAGATCACTTTGAAGTTCTGTAAAAGATCAGATCTTTGCATCTGATTTTATATATTTGCAAAAAAAAAGCAGGAGGAATTATGTTTTACTGGAAATATTAAAAAATTAATAGTATACAGAAAATATATCAAATACTATTTTAGATTCATCGGTATTTTACCCATGCATCTTTAAACCAATGTAAGTTACTTAAAATTTCATATACCTGTTGAATTCATTAATGTAGCAAGCTAAAAGCTTATACTTTAATTCTTCATGCAGTGTTCCTTCAAACCAGGAGGCAATTGTTTCTAATTTAAGAATCTATGTCAGAAGCTATCAGAATTATAGATAGCTTTTCATTAGAACAATGAGCTATTCCTTTCTTTTTCTACAGTGACAAAGACCAATGTTTTTTTCTTAAAAATCTTAATGCCTTTTTTCTTCACTACTCACATTTAGTATTTATGACCAATAATTTTGAACAATCAGCAGTGAAAAGACAACAGAAACAATAACAAAACAGAGAAGGAATATGTTAATAAGTTAGATAAATCAAATATTGTCAGATTACAGTTTTTTAAGATTCCATCAAATAAATATTTCTGTCGTTTAACTTCAGGAATAACAGGAATGCAGATCTGATCTCAGATGTGGGAGTCTACAACACAGTACCTATATTTCAAACAGGGGAATTTAAAATGCATGTTTTAGACTACTGAGTTTTAAATCTTGCAAGATACCAGCACTAATTAAACAGTTACGATATACATACTTAAAGATGAGAGTGTAAGAAACACAGAGAATGAATGTGTTGAGGTTCAATTCCCTTCATTGCCAGAATAGTTGTTTGCTGGATGGTAGGAATGACAACTAGATACCTCATTTCAATTTCTTTTTGATGGGACTAAATATGGAAACACATTCTAGAAGAGTCTAATATGAAATATATATATGAATTATCAGTTACAAAAATTGCAAAGTAACTATCAAGTATTCATTGTCGGTGTTTGGGCCATATGTATATGTACCTACAGGCTCCAAATACCCTGATCAGCCTCATCTGCAGTCTCCATCCATACTCTGTTTTAGAAAGCAGCCTAAGTTTTGCATATGAGCTCAGACCTTTGGCCTCTGTCTGATCTCCAGAGTGAAAATGCTGTGTCATGCCATCTACATTTTTAACTTTCTGGCTTGACTTTGGATCTCCCTTCTAATTACAGACATTCCTGGTGGTTCCTGGTCTACGCTCATCATGCACAGGTACTGTGGGACTGTGCCCCACATCAGTGAGGTCTTGCCTTCCTGTGCATAACAATCTCATGCTGGTTGCTCTTGGATGAACAGTGCAAGGATCATCTCGAGTGGAATTTGTCCTGAGCTCATTTGCACTTACCACAGCACTGAAAACATGCCAAAGTTAGCCATGCTCCTGGAATAAGGGAAAATTTATGAATACTTGGGAGATTTTAGTTGGAGAAGAGAATGAAATCCAAAAATAGTAATTAGGTCAGGGTCTGAAATACAAGGTAGAGTCAAGAAAGCTGAGTTCCTCCCTGGAGCCAATGAATGGTTCTCTGCTTGTTAAAAAAAAAAAAAAAAAAAAAAAAAAAAAAAAAAAAAAAAAAATTAGCTTAATCTCAATCCTGCTTTGCACTGCATAGCATTTATTGTAAATTGCAAACTTTAGTGGGGTGGAGGGGAAATGCTGGAATCACAGCAGAGCATCAACTTGAAGAGTTTTAAAATGCTACCTGTCCCTTTTAATCAAGTCCCTTTGAACCAAAACCATGAAATTTAATGCTGTGTTTCAAAAATTTAGTATATTTTTATGAAGAAAAATAACTTGGCTACTCACCTTTTTAGCTTCGGACAACTCTTCTGAGATGCGCAGAAAGACTTCTCAACTGCTTTAATGCAAAATTTTAATTTTAATCATATAAGTGGATAATGGCTTCTCTGCAAAATGCTTAACAAACAGTCTCAAAGTAAATTCAGTCTACTAAGAAACAGAAAATATCTTTCAGCAGTAAACCAAGATGGATTATGAAAGCATTACAGATCTTTTTGGCCGTGTAATATTTTCTGCTCATTGTTCTAGATACATGTGGAGTAATGAACTTTACATTACTTTCTTAACACTAAGAAAGCATGTACTGATATGTTGTAGTGAATTGTCAGTGTTGCATCAATTCATTCTTGGAAATTAATTGATGTTCTATAGGCTGCTAATGACTCTGGATTCTGCAGTTCCAGTGGTCACCTCTGTGGCACCAAGAACTGGAAGTACATAGTAATCAAACTATATACAATGACTGTGGCAAGTTCATTTTTTGAATGTTTCTCTAATGATTTAGAAAAGGCCAATTCTGTGATACCTTACTTCTTAGTTTGCTTCTCCAAAATGCCAGTAGTTTGAAAGAAAAGAATTTAGAAAGAATATACTGTAGCATTTTCACATTCCTTCTGTATGTGGCAAAAGTCTGATCAAACAAACAAACAAACAAACAAACAAAAAAAAAAAACTTGACATGGAAAAAATGTCCTACCAAAGTGTAATTTTCCAGTTTTCTTTCCTCTTTTACTGTAACATGTATCTTATGCTTACATTTTGTAAGCATAGACATTTAATTGAAAGTAAATACAGATAACCAAAACAAAAACACAACAAACTGAAAGTAAATAATATATCAAACATACCCTTGTCTCCTTCTCAAAATGCATACAGTCTTAGCCTCGTTTTTAGAAAAATAAAAATATTCACAGACAGAATCTTTATAGTTGTTTAGAATACTTTTTAGTAAGTTTGACTGTTACCAGATATTATTTTGCTTCTTTCCTTGTTTAAAACTTATTTCTCAAGAGAACAAAGTAATCTATCTAGATCTATCTAATCTATATTTATACAGTGCTCCCCTAAGTATGGCAACAGATTTTCTTAAAACATCAAAGATCTAATGTACTTGAAAAGTGAACCTCAACAGATGAAATAAAGCTAAACAGTTCTTTTGAATCTAAATATTTGTACTGTAGGCAATATCTTGTGCTGGGAGTTGTAAGTTAACCCTTGATTCAGGAAAGCATCACAGTCCAATTTCTGATCCTTGTGAACATTTATCACTCTTTGCCTGAATTGCCACTTCGTACTATCAGCATAATTACATGGAAATAATCTTTTATTAAGCTTTCTGACATTTATTATTCTCAGAGCATCATGCTCAAACTGTGACTCTCTTTGTCATGGCAATGATGTATCTACTGTGATTTAGAGAGTACATACACTTATGAATATAATGTTTGGTGCTTTTTATGTTATCATCATTAAATATCTGGAAGACTTTGATTAAATGAGATGGGTAAGTTTGACACGCTTGTCAATGTCCAATGTACAACAGATATATATATATATATATATATATCAGATGTAAGGAGCTAGACCTTTAGATTAATAACAAAGATTTTTTTATCTAACTCTTCAGATGTTCTCTTTAGCAAACTTAGCTACTGTGACTGCATGGATTTGCAAATGTTTTGACCCATCAGAACTATCAGGCTGAGAGGATAAGTGAAATTCTTCTGATTTACTCTTTCAGATACTTTGGTTGGAGACTTGGATATATTCTACGAACTTGCAAAACTAAGGCCTCTGATTTTTTTCTTCCTAAAGACAGCATTTCTGTCATTATTAAATGAGTTATGTAAAAATATTTGAAGTTAAATTGCAGAAGAAGCAATTATATCTGTTATATGACTGCTGCTCAGAAAATAATGTCTCCTTATTTACTACATTGGCCCACAACTTCAGAGGCCTCAGTAAGAAATTCAGGAAACAGGTAACTTACAATTTGTCCTGTGCTTAAGTAAATATTTTCAAGATCAATAAAATCAATGCTGAAAACAATTTCAGGATACTTAAATGAGAAAAGTGGGAGCTGAATAATTTTCCCACAAAATATGTTTAATTGATAATTCTTCAGAATAATTCAAATGCATAATTAAAGTCAGATGAGGCCGGATAGTTTTTAAGATGCCCAGAAAAGTATCTAGTTGAAGGAACATTAAATAATAGACAGCATAGTAGTACCATTACAAATTAATATATCATGATCCTGTTCCTTAGGTTAACATCTATTATCTACATACTGCATAAATATTATGAAACAGCATTGCTTTTGAGTGTTGAAAAGTTACTGGTCCTGTCAGAAGGTTTCTATCAGAAATCATCTGATACGTATAAACATTTGGAAAGGTTTTTCATTATTTCAACAAACATAATTGAAACAAACAAGTTTTGTTTCATTTCTAATACATTTATCTAACGATTAATAATGAATTGTCAATTTCTGCATTCAAATTGTGAAATATACAGTAAAGCAGCTGCTTTAGAAAACTGTACTGATATGTGCATGCAGTAAAGTCTCATCAAAATCATAAGTAAAAGAACATATTTTACAGAACCACAGATTGGTTGAGGTTGGCAGGAGCTTCTGGAGATCACCTGGCCCAACCTCCTGCTGAAGCAGGCTGCCCAGGACCATGTCCATGTGGCTTTTGAAAATCTCCAGTGAGGAGACTCCATAACCTTTCTGGCAATTTGGGGTAGTTCTTCATCACCCTCACAGTAAATATGTGTTTCCTGGCATTCGGAAGGAATTTCTTGTGTTCCAGTTTGTGCCCACTGTCTCCTGTCCTGATATAGGGCACCACCAAAGAGAGTAGCTCCTTCGTGTTTCCTCCCTCCCTTCAGGTATTTATATACATGGATGAGATGCCCCCCGAAATTTCTCTTCATCAGTCTGAGCAGTCCCAGATGCCTCAGCCTCTTCTCACAGGAGAGATGTGCCAGTCACTTCATCATATTTGTGACAGTCCATTGAACACTCTCCATTATGTCTATGTCTTCCTTTTATTAGAGGACTTAGAACTGGACACTGCTCCAGGTGCAGCCCCACCAGTGCTGAACAGAGTAATAGTAACTCCTTAAGTCATTAGTAATTATTTATTGATAAAACTATACCCCTTTTTTGTGCTCTTTTTATTTACTATTCTACACTGCATTCCTGGCATACTGCATCTAACTCAAACTGTTCTTTAAGTGTAATGTCAACATAATTATTATTTTCAATATAAAATGTCTAAGAAAAGTGCAGAGAAAATCAAATATATATATATTATTTTAACTCACATCCAAGTTGTATATGCCTTTCAAAAGTACTAAGTAATCGCTGAATTTCTTTTGAAAATCCAAATATATTTTCACATAATGCTTGCAGTATTTAAAGCTTCCCTGCAAGAAGCTCGAAAACGTTTACCTTCACTAAGATACCCTTACTGAGGACTGAGTGATCTAATGCCTTTTGGCAGAAATCGAACATCATAATTTTTAAGAAAAAGTAAGGCTTAAAAGAAACTGTAACAAGATCATGCTATAAGTTTAAAAGAAAATGAATTGCAAATTAAAAATCCTCATACAATTTTACTACTACTCCTTAGGGCATATACTGTCATTTTCTACAGTATTGTTATATCTTTGTGCAGTCATCTATATGGGTACAAAAGTGATGGAAAAGCTCATCATCCTGATGAGGTTGTATTTTTTGCTACTGTGTTGACCAAGTTATTTTTATCTTCCTCTGCATCATCATGTGTCATCTGTTTCCCAGGCTCATCAAAGCATATTCACCTAAAAAAGTTATCTGCCATCCTACTGACATGAGGATTGCTGATGCACTTGATTGTTCCTGCCCTCCTCCTCTTTTTGTGATCTTTTTCACTAAAGATCTTAATTTCTAAGGCATTGAAGTGCTTTGCGACACAGTGCATGTCAGTATGGCCCTTTCCAGATGATATATTTATTAAATGGCTCACTGTAATCACAGCTGAGTGGATCTCATGGGTCAGAAGGTCTTTTTGAGCTGTACAGTCCTAAAAGTAAATGTGATTACATAAGGTGGGAAGTGGTAAAAGATATTTAATTACTAAATCACAGAGGTTATTATTCATGAGGCAGTGATGCATCATGAATAAGGCAATGGAGCACACTGCTTTTATACTCTCTTTCAAGTAAGCAAGGACATCTGCATCATTCCTCTGTAGGCTGTTTATGCTATCAGTAGGGATTGATCTTGTGAGTGGAGTACAAATTAGATTTTTACTTACTGTTTGGAGCAAGACTAGAGTCTAAAATATATTGCCATACTTCTTGTTGAAACTGGTATTTGCATCTTTCTTAAGCATTTTTTCTCTGAAAATGATGTTTTATGTGTATTAAAAGTACAGTGTTCTCCTGATTGTTTCTCATTTAGACTATTCCCACTTTGCTGGGGTTGCAGGCGAACGACTGCCTAGGACTTGGCTTGGAGTTATGTGAGCTGAATGAGACATGGAAAACTACTGAACCTGAGAAACTTCTGGATGTAACAGAATGGATGTATGAGAATCCAATGAAAGCTACAAAAGTGCCACTAAGGAAGGCGTTCACAGGTGATTCAGGTGTACATATGTAAGAAACAGTCAAACTTCATAGATGGTGAGTACAGCGGACTTTTAGGGAGAGGAATCTTGCATAGGCCTAGGAAATCTAGAAAGCCATATAAGCAATACTATATGCAGTTGAAATCACCTGAATAACACTATCAGAAATAACAAATTAAGGCAAAGATGTATCAAAATGAAGATTAATAGGGGAAAACTAATTGGGGCAGGCTGTTTATTTGGTAAGGTGATAAATGGGGAAAAAAAATGGGAGAAGAAAAATAGAACAAAAAGCAGCAGAGGACCTGATTGGAGCTACGTATGTAGACCAGCCAGACTGTCTTGGTGCTTCATTACCACAGCTGGGTAGGATGGTAAAGCAGAACTCTTGTTCTCACGCCACAGAATGTTCTGAGCTTGCCTCTACCCTTAGGTGTACAGAAGTGGTCCAGCTGCCTTCACACGCTAGCAGAGGAATCTCCAGGATGGACAGACCAAGCCTCCTAGGACATTTTGCTGGTACTCCCTTTGGGCTGTGTGACACCAGCACCTTACTCTCAGCTTCCCAGCACACTGCCAGTCTGGCTGTAAGAGACACGTGGTTATAAGCCTGGAACAAGATATAGGGGAGAGGTTTTATCCTATGGCCTTCAAGCTGTTTCAGACAGGAACACTTCTGAAGGTAAGAAGATATTCACGCTGAATCAGTTCCTAGTGAACCAGAATAGGAGGACAGAAAATTGACATGAAATTATGTATCAAAACCAGTTTTCTACGTAATTTTTGATACTTCGCAGTTGAAGTACAACGAGTAATTTTCTAGCTTTGCAAAGAAGTTTCAAAAGCCCTCAATAGTGTCACTGAGTTTCAGACTCTTTGGGCTAGGATGGTAGAGAAGTATCATCGCAGGCTAGCTCTGCCTTTATGCTCTTCCCAGTCCTACTCTACAGGACACTGCCCAGAAAGACTACTGAGTCAGGTTGTCTTTTTGCCTGGTTCTGTAGAGGCAGTAGCAGATGCAAGGGAAGCCAGGCCTTCACATTCACATGAAGCACTGGTATATTTTAGAGTTCTCTATGCACTGAGCAGATTCAGGGATTTGGAGATTAGCTTTTTTATTTCTTATTCCTTGCAGTCTTCTCCTTGTCTGCCTAATGATATATTACAGAGAAAGTATCATGAAGCATTTCTCCCTTGATAATCTGGTAAGGAATTATCCAAACGTCAAGCTGGTCTGGGTCACTACAACAAACCAGAAAAAAATGGTAACTTTGAGGGAAAAACAATGTTAAAATTACTTAACCAGAAATTTGAAGATGAAGTTAAATAAGTACTAGTCTTACAGAAATGTGTTGAAAATACGAGCTTACAGATTCTGAAAATAATTAATTGCTTATTCCAGTAAACTACACTTGAGGCAAACACTTAGAAAAAATTGCTGTCTCACTTGTCCACTAATGAAAGCAAATATCAGGGTAAATTAGATTTGTAAAACAGATTTGTGTGTGTGTTTTTCCAGTGTAAAGACCAAATGCTGCTGCGTTGCTTCTAATCTGACTGCTCTAAAACCACTGCAGGTAACACAGTTAGATGTAAGCAGGACTGATATAGGTGGTGTCTTAGCTAAGGTCAGTGGAGCGTGACTGTCCTTCTCCAGGGCCAGATGTCAAAACAGGAAAACATTTTATGAACAGGTGAAGGTAAAACACAATAAACTGTTCACATATTACCAGTATTGGGGACAGGGACATGACATGATTTCTGAAGTGAGGAATATTTTTATGTAGATATAATACCCTGCTTTTCAACGCTGACGCTAAGTACCATTTCCACAGAGTCCTTTATGGTTGCCTGAGTATGAAATGAATATATTCAATTTTCAGCAGCCTCATTCAGTCAATGATGATCAGAATAACACACTACTGATTAATTAAGTTCAGAAATAAGGTATAATTCTCTGAGCAATTATTTAATTTCTGCCTATACAAACTAACTTTAGCTAACTTTCTGCATGTTATCTTACAAAGTTAGCTGTGCTTCACAAAAACACTATTCATGTATGCTCTGTGTCTTTTTCATTTCCCTCCCCACATGCTAAAATAGAGTTTAAATAATAATCTATAAATAAATAATAGAGTTTAAATAATAATCTATATAATCTATCTATATAATCTATATAGTAATATAATCTATATAATAATATAAAGTAATATATAATATATATAATATATATATTATATAATCTATTCTCCCAGAATATATCTGGTAGAACATATGCATAAGTACATGTCAGACAATTCTGTCAAATACAAGTTGATGTCTTTGCTGCATGTTTTGGAGAAAAGGGTTTCAATGACTCGATTAGTACATGGAAACATTTCTTTCATTTCTTTTCAACTTCTTTTAGCAAGGATTCTTTTTTTCTTTTTTTTTTTTTAATAATGGGAGAAAATTCAAGATTATAAGAAAGTAAAATGCAAATTCCCATCTCCTTCCTTTTTAAATACTTTCTTTACTTGGAACACAGGTACACAGGTACCAAATACCCACATATCAGTCCTTGGAGATAAATAAAAACTTCAGTGATGCTTATCATTTCTTGGTTGGTTTTGTTTTGTTTGTTGAGTAAAGGATTGCCTTTTACCTTTTTTTCCTCTAGTCTGTTTTTTAAAAAATATTTATGTTATCTTTTCCATGGACAAACTTACGTCATTCACTCTTCAAGGGCTATGGTGCTAACACTTCTATTTATGCTGGTTACTGAACAGATATACATGTAATTTTTTTTTCAAGTGTTATTTGGCTTTCTCAGTGAGCAAATTCTAAAATATGGTTTTAGCTTCCTCTTCCATGTCTATTCCTATTTATGTTGTCTTGTTTATCAGCCTCTCAAATGGAGAAAATTCTACAAGGCATATGCCTATTAACAAGGATTATTATTTTTTTTTTTTTTAAGGGGGGTTCCTGTAAGGAAATGTATGATATCAAGAGTTACAGGAAGTCTAGAGAAGCTATTAATTTGCCTTTCACTAAACTGAGCATAGCATAGTATTTGGCTTTTCACTGGGGACTGTTTACAGTTTGAAGTGTAGAATATCAAGATTTTGTTGTTGCTGTTGAAAGTTTGCTTTATTTTATATTTTCATAGTAAGTAAATAGCTTCCAGCAAGTAGTCTTTCCTTGGGTTTAGTCTCAAATAAGGATGATTTAGAATTATCTAAACAACTATGTACTCCTCTGGAGTCAAGAAATTATCCCAGATGAACCTCTTCTTAAGGTTTCCTATCAGAATACTAAGGCAAATTTTAGAACATTTAGGGAGCATTTTCTCTGTATCAGGTGGAATAATGAGTCAAAAAAAAAGTTACTTTATGGAAAAAAAAAAAAATTTGATGCCTCAACTCTTTCACACAGAAAGCTGTTTAGCAATTAGCATTCCAATTCTTTTCCACTATTGTCAATAGATTTTTCAAACCTATTGTCAATGGGTTTTAAAATGTATGAGACAATGAGAATAAAACTTTTTTTTCAGCGTGTACATCCTGAATTAATTCTTCAATTTTTTTTCATAATTCATCTGTTCTAAACCGTTTAATTATTTTGTCATCTCTTTGGAATTCTCCGTTTATTGATGCGAAGATTTTTATGAGATATGTCAATCTGTAGGTTTCTACATTTTTCTTCTTCCTCTTGGATAAATCACACAAATTCAGAGCAACTATGAAACCTCATCTCCAGAATGGTGACATTAACTAACGTCTCAAAACATAGAACCCTTAAATATCCCTTGTTTTGCCATCAAAACTAACTGAGGAAGGAGAGGGCAGCTGGGGGAACAGTAATTCTTTGAAACTGTTCTTTTAAAAAAACCTTCAATTTTTCAAAAGAATTCAAGAAACTTCATATATTTTTCTATTCTGTAGAAAATACAGAGAAAAGTATAAGTAAATTTAATACTAACTCCACTGTAATTCACAAGTTTTTAACTTGGCTGCCCACAGGCATTTTTAAGGAAAAGGTGCCAGAAAGTGCCAGATGCTTTAAAGAGATGTTTAAGTTTAAAACAAATAAAATTTTCTATGGAGAAGAGTACAACTTTAATAACAAAAATTCTTTTATGTAAATATATAATTTTTTTTGTTGATAAAAGGGGATACATGCAGAAATATTTATTTAGAAGTCATGGAGAGGAGGAACTTCAACAACATTGGAGGTATTTCAATTGACACAAAAGTTGGGGAACAGTTCATAAAACTGTAAATGTCATTTCTCTTGGCTGTATTTATTTTAAAAGAAACCATAAATACAGTTCTCTAAATATTTTAACTAAGACAAGTTGAAAAGGACAACTAACAGAAAGGCTTGCACCCTAAAATTAGATAAAATCTCAGTGGTTTTGACAGATTCCTCCACTCGCATGCACAACCGAGATAGAAAGCTAACAAAAACTGTGTATTAAAAATCTATTTCTTGATATTTATACTGCATGTTAATATTGTTACTTAACATTATGGTTGATTATTCTCACATAGGATTACAGTGGGATCTTGTTTTAATCCACACTCATATATAGCAATTACTCTCTTTCTTGCATTATTTCTCTGCTTTTTTTTTTTTTTTTTTTTTAATTTATTAAATGGGAAAAGTGATATTTCATTGCATATTATCAGCTGTGGATTTCAGAACAAAATTCCAAATGCAGGGAGTTAGACAGAAGGAAGCATCATTTATTGGCCAAAGCAGGTTAACAGTGTAATAGATGAGAGTTTAAAAATGGAATGAAGAATTCTGGAGGATAGATATCCGGAGGAGGATACTTAGCTATGAAATCTAAGTATTTTAGAAATAAATTAATCATTCTTTGGAGGATCCCACCTTTCCCCATGAGATGCTCAAGGTAAGAACTGATGTTTAAGTAAAGGTCAGTGGGATGTATCCAGTTCTAAATTAGTGAATGTAGTATCTTCATGCTCTTAAATTGGCTTTGCTGAATTTGAAGTTTGCCAAACTGAGCAGTATTTGTATACCATGTTACAGTGTTCTGATCCCTATGGTTGCTAGGGCAACTTAGCTCAAGTTTTATCAATATGAATTCAAATAATTGAACTGAGCTCACAACACAATCTTATACTTCAAAGCAAGTAACAGGGCATGCCAGAACAGGACCTCAGGGTACACTCACTGAGCAGGAGTAAAGGCTATGGAGGCAGTGGCTGTGAATCTCAGTTGGTACATGCTGTCAGTAAAGTACTGTGATACCTTCTTTTTCTCACTGCGCTTCACTGCAGGATGAAAATAGTGTTTCTGAAACCTTGCAACTGCTGTAGGGGCTCAGCTGCAGTTATCTGTTCTTCCATCTCACTATTACATCCTTGCTCTTAAATGTAAGGTTGATTTAATGTAATTTTTGTGAGATCTAATTTACATAATTAGCTCTAATTATCTAATAAGTAGGTGCATAAATTCAGTATAAAAGAAAGAAAAGTATTGCTAAACATTTATAATGTTTTCTATCTGTGGAAAGGTACAAGTGAGTTTTCAAGGTAAAAATAGAAGAATTCAGTGCAGTTAATTAATGATTTAGAACTAAATGTATGAAGGTAAGAATCATATATCTAACAATTAAGAATGCTTTGGTCCTACAATGGTAGAATATACAGTAGAATATCTAGAATAGAATAGAATAGAATAGAATAGAATAGAATAGAATAGAATAGAATAGAATAGAATAGAATAGAATAGAATAGAATAGAATAGAAGAGGGAATGGTTTTAAACTGAGACAAGGGAGGTTTAGGTTAGATATTAAGAGGAAGTTTTTCACACAGAGGGTGGTGACACACTGGAACAGGTTGGCCAAGGAGGTTGTGGATGCCCCATCTCTGGAGGCATCCCATATTCAGGCTGGATGTGGCTCTGTACAGCCTGGTCTAGTGATTGGTGACCCTGCCCATGGCAGGAAGGTTGAAACTGGATGATCACTGTGGTCCTTTTCAACCCAGGCCATTCTATGATTCTATGATTCTATGACTATGTTGTAAAGGCTCTTGGAAAAGCTGAAGACAAGAGATTGTGAAGTATTTGCCATGGGAAGATAATGTTTCCAGATATGAAGGGACATGTACTTCAAGGCTTAGGATAGACTGGTTGTGCATACTCCTGAGTGCATGCCACTGCTTGGGAGCAGCTATTCAGGAGAAGGAACTGGGTACAAGTTACACGGATCAGCTTCCGTACAGTGTTCAGTTCTGGTCCTCTGAATTAAAATGGAACAACTTTATACGACTCGGTAAGAGTTAATGTGAATCATTAGAAGTAGTGAAAATACTTAAAGACATTTTTTTTCTGAAATTTGTCTCCTTTCTTTAATGAAGAATAAAAACATATAATACTTTGAAACAAAACAATGAATACTACAGAGAAGAAAAGGTAGAAAAGAGTAAATTCTTTTGTCATTTCTTTTAGAAGAGAAAAGAGTGCATTTAATTTAGCACTACTGCACGTAATTCAGTGAAATAACTCCTTGTCACAAAATGCCACTGGGACTAAGTTTTTAATGGAAATAGAAAGGGAATTTGGAGTTTTCATGCTTGGTGTGTATTTTTGTAGTTAAATTCTGTGCAGAGTTAAAAAGCAGAAATGTCTTCAGCACCATAGATACTTTAACCATGTGTTAGTTTTTCCAGACTCTTTTTATTTTTCTGGATAATTTCACAAACACGGTTTTACTAGATTATGGTTGGTAGTATAGTTAATTAGTAATGGTTGACAACCACTCCTCTGATTTGTTAACTTCTTTCTGATAATGTGAAATCATATCAAGCCTTCCAATAATGTAATTACACATTAAATTTTTCTACAACAATCACGTGAAACAGATCTGTTCTAGTATTAATGTTTTATAATGTCCCAAATTCTGGAAGTATTTTTAACACACTATTATAATTTTTTCTAATCAAATCTGTCAGAAATGAGAACGAATTATTCACTTTTACAGAGGAATAAATGAATAGTCCTAAATTATGATTTTGAAATATATTTAAGAAGAAAAGTTCTGAAAAGAAATAAGCAAATAAAATTCCATGAGTTGTAATTGTTGGGAAAAAAAAAAAAACATTTACCATGGGAAAAACAAACAAACAAAAAACCTTTAATTGCTGATTTGCCAGTTTATTCAAATATATGGAAAATGCAGATATAAAAATCATGCTAGAACTGTGAAGCATAGCTGTGTCTAGGATAGTACCTTCTGGAAGTTTTCTTTTTCTTTTTGACAAATATCAGAGCAGCTATGGTCTAACCTTGCTCTTTAATATAGATTCAACTTGATGGCGTAGTGGAATTCAATTTCTATGAAATACAGATAATAACATGTTACTGTTCCATAAAGATGCTGTGAGAATTAATTAGTGCATAATAAGCTCATTGCAAAAATCAATATTTTTTTAAGAAATAATTTTAAATGAGAGAAAATACTGCTGCAAACTCATCAATAGGAATTGATGACACAGGAAAACAATGGGAATTCTGCATTAGATTCTAGATCAAGCACAGAGGAAATGAAGTAGGCTCCTTTGTGACCACCAAAAGCAGTACAATTAAGCCTTCTGATTTGTTTTGTTTTGTATTCTGGGGGGGAGGACAAAGAGAAAATTTTTGTATATAAGTGTCAGATCGTTCTACGTTCTCTTTCCCTCACTAAAACAATGTGATCCAGAACAAAGGCAGCATGCGCCCTTACTGCTGGTTTGTATAAATATGCTGTCAGTCACACAGAAAAGGTAACCCTCTTGTGCTCAATTGTAATCTTTCACTTAAGGGAACAAGAATTAACACTTTCAACTTCTATACAATACTTTATTTTCATGAAGCTTGTTGGAGCTTGATAGCTTTGAGTCCTTGGCTACACTTTCAATTCTAGTTGAAGCACAAGAAGTTTTGAGTTGAAGGGACCTTGAAGATCATCTAGCACCTCTGCTGTGGTGCTGGTGGTGGTGGGGAAGGGTTCCTTCTGCTAGACCAGGTTGCTCAATGCTGCATCTATTAAAATTTGATATCAAGTTCAAAAGTTGTTGAGGATCCTGACTGAGTGACTGACAGACAGATAACTGAACATGGACAGTTTTATGGTGGCATAAATTTTTTTTTCTTAGGAAAGCAGGATAAAAATAAACTCACATTTTTATAACACCCAGTAGACTTTCAGTGTTGCACATAAGAAAGCTGCCATAATTACAGTACTATACTCCTAAGGCTACTTGAAAGTATAATAATGGTTATAACAGTTATTCTTTTCTGTCTACCTGTAAAATTGCTGCATGTCACTCATATCTAATAGCTGTTTAACAATTATTATTATTGAATATGTGCTATGAACTGACAGTAACTGGAAGAAAACAAAAGACAAGACAAAACAAGAATCTCAATATTCATTTAGGGCTATCTTCCGTAAGATCTACTGGTACACAACTCCAGTTTACTCAGCTGGGAACATGATGAGCCCTTATAAGCTGTGTAGGTAAAGTTCAGTCCAAAAGAATTGAACTCCTGCAGGAAAGCTCTCATAAGACAAGTCACTTGAAATTATTTCATGATGTGGTCTTTTGAGAATCAAGTAAATACTTGATTCTGAAGTACATGAGGAAAGCTGAGGCCTTTTTGTTATTCAGTAGAATACAAAAAGTCATTAAAATAAACTACACTCCCCAAATGAATATTTATTCATATTCTGAAGTGGCTTACTTCAATGACTTCAATTTTTAAAATTCATCTTTGCTGCATTCCAATTGCTATTTTCAGTAAACAGATTGGTACTTATCTAGAGGCAGAAGAACATTTACCTGTAAAAATAACCCATTCCGGTGACATTATGAAAGCTATAATGTATGCAGCATTCAACAAGGGCAAATCACCTTTCTGGAAAATGCCAAACACTTAGCCTGATTTAATTATTTACTGTGTGAAAAGAAAGGTCTCTGACAACTCACGCAAATGTGGGTTTGTCTAAGTGTTTTTGTCAGGGAACAGAAACCTCTGCTGGAAGTTCCAAACTAAACTGAGGTGATGCATAACTGTCGTGAACATTACAATTCTAGTCCATCAGACCAACTACAGAGTTTATGTTAATGCAGCTTAGCCCTGAACTAATTTTTTATTAAATATTGAGTAATGACAATTGAGCTTTCTCTCACTTGTATCAAGTACTGTGTCCATAAGCTGCAAAAGCACCAGGTCCTGTTCGTTATGCTTATCAAGGTACTCCTACTGACATCAGTAGAAGGTGTCCATGCCTGAGGTTTTCTTTTGTCTTTTTATTGTCAGGAATGGCAAAGATGAGCTGTGAAGACAGTAGTGGAAAGAAATAAAGATATGCATATATTAAAAAAGGATTATTTCATTAATCAAGTTCTCAATTTAGCTAAAATAGCGTTGACCGATTGTTCTTACTGATTTTATATTGGATTATTTTTCATTCATTAGCATTGCAATTGTACCCCAGAATAATGTAGGATTCGATGTCTGTATCGTTTCTCTCACGTAACAGTCAGCAAGATGGAATATTAAACAATGTTATTTTACATCAAGGAAGAAGCCTTATTGTACTATAACGAACTTCTCTGGGCAAAATCTACAAATGGTGCAATACAGCTCAACTGACCTGAAAGACAGCGGACAGACTCTTTAGCAGGTTCTGCTGTAATACTACAAGAGGAAATGATTCAAACTGAAAGAGGGGAGATTTAGACTGGCTACAAGGAAAAAGTTTTTTATGATAAGGGTGGTGAGGCACTGGGTATCCCAGAGAGGCAGTGGTTGCCCTGTCCCAGAAGACATTCAAGGTCAGGCTGGATGGGGCTCTGAGCAACTTGATCTAGCTGTAGGCAATTCCTGTTCATTGCAGGGGAGCTGGGCTATATGGCCTTTAAGGGTTCCTTCCAACCCAGATGATTCCATGGCATCTGAAGCCAGCCATTAATATCTGTCATCACACTGGCTTGCCCAGTTATAGAGGCAATTTATGTATTCTTATGTCTCATAATAACTTAGTTCAGTTTCTGAATGAATCTATTGTTGAGTGCAAATACAAGATGAGATCCCAGACTCAAGAAATTTTTCATGACAACTTGTTTATTCTTTAAAAAAATGTATAATAATAAAAAATAATAATCTCCATAATAATCTCCTGTGTGTATTTGCCATTTACTCCAATGGCATCTTAATGTTCTGTTTCTCTTAAAAGGTCTTGGAGGTGAAATTTTCTTTTTGATGAAGGGCTGTTGAGAGCCTATAATTCTTATATCTTAAACCATCCCATGCTGAAAATATATACCCTTTGCATCACATGTCAGAAAGAAGACAATAAAACTGCCACAGCAGAATAGACTGCAAGGTAAGTAACTGCTTTCTGGTTCTTTAAGACAACTTGTAAAAAAAAAATGGGCAGTTTTTTAAAAACGCAGTTGAAAGACTTGATGTATTTATTTTGAAACCTTGTGGAATTTTTTTTATCTGTGAGTTCTGACCTATTGATCTGCCTTCCATCTGGTGGCACCGTTTACACTCGTGCAGAGCACGATCAATGGTATAGAAAAGCCGTATTTTTCCCATATTACAGTAATATTTTAGGTGGCAGTATAGTCAAGGGAGAAGGCTTCAGTAATAATAAAATTTTTAAACAAGAAATGTAGTTTGGGTTTTATAGCCTTGCCAAAATGATTTTCACCAGGGTTGTTTGCTATATTTTACCATCAGAGGAGTCGTCATATCTGCAAAAGCCTTTCTTTTTTCAGTTAACTATTTTCAGTTGGATAAGCAAATAAGCTTATTTGTATTTAGTATGCTGTTCTGAATTACAGTCCAATACCTCCTATCCTAAGGTTCTGGCAACTTTCTGCTCCATGTCATCTGGCTTTTCGACTTTAAGCTAAATTTTTTTCAAACATATGAATAATTCCCAGTTCTTTGCCTAGTCTAAACAGCATAGACTATCATGTCTCAAATAAAAGAGGTTTCTAGAGGTTGTTTTAGTCCCAGATCTGTGGAAAGGATGGGGAAAAATAGGAGGGCATTCTTATCTGATATTCCAGGAATGAAAGGAAGCATTTTGAGAAAGTTAGGGTAAGATGTTGGTCGTGGACAACTTCTGCTCAGTGGAACATGAAAATTATCACAATATCTCAGCCAGTCTGAACTGGAAGAAAAATCCCTCCTCATTCCAAAACCAGCAATTGACATTCCTCAGAGTATGTGTATGGGGTAAAGCTTACCTGAAAAGACTGCTTAGATACATGAGATCTGGAATGTAGATATATATATGTATGTAACTGACAAGATTTATCTAGTATGTGTTGAAAAATCATAGAAGACAGGTAAAATTCCATATTAATGTTTGCAACTTCACACTCTTGCAACCTATATGGGGACAGGTGAACACACACTGCGACAGAAATCCAGATAAAAACATACTAATTGGCTTTCCTTATGGAGAAAGTTAAAAAAAAATCAGCTTCGGGCTACATGATTGACAGCTTAAAAAATCTAATTCAGAACGCAATAAATAATGAAAACAATCATCCCTTGGGGAGGAGCTGTGGGGAGGAAAGGGGAACTCGATACATAGATACGTGAAAATGTGAGGAAGACTGAGTCTAAGATGGAGCCACTACATGTGATTGACAAGTCAACAAGTTAGAATGGGCTCCCTCAGACTACAGTGCTGGTCATGGCTAGACTGGGCAGCTTTGATCATTCCTTGATAAGAAGCCTGAGAGTGCTGTAGAATCAAGATCTTGAAACAGAACTTATTATCCACCTGCTAGAGCTTATTAATTGAAATTAATTAAAATTATGCCACACCACTAAATGATGCTGAATGTCATCTTAACACTAGTACTGTCTCTTCTGGGGTTCCCTGGCTTCATAGGTGGCCAAGATCTTTTTCTTCAGAAGAAGAGAGGAGGAAAACTAAAATGATTTTTAAAATCTTTCTTATATCTACAGTGAATTTCTATTTTCACATAAACTTCTATCAAAATCTTGTGTGTTGTTCTCCTACAAGAGTAGCTGTCCTTGTGATCAAATACCAAGAAATAATAACAAGCATTGAAAAGCCTGTGGAGATGACATGAAATATCAACTCTGCTTTATTCTTGTAATTATAAACCAGAGAATACACATGCTATTAACTGTTTGTTGGTGGAGTTTACAGCTCTCTGCTGAAGCACAGTGGATACATGAAGCTCCAGAGAGGCTGTGTCTGCCAGTGCAGTGCCCCATCTCAACTTCATTTTCTCCATTTAGGAGTAAAATCTGGGTCCTGAAGCAAGTGGTAAAATAAGAAAAAAGATAATGCCAACTCAGGTACAAACTGTGTAACATAAAAGACAGAAGGAAGGAAAAAAGAATTATAATAGGATATCTGATGTTGTTCTAACAGTCACCCTTTGAGAGCTGTAAATTTCCTGTAAACATCACAGAGAGAAGAACTAAAAGATTATTCATCTGAAACGAGTGAACGAATAAAAAACACAGCTGGAAGAGTAAAAAAAGAAAAGCATTCACTGTATAACACCAATAAATTTATTAATGCTTTAAAAGGATTATAGCAGATGTTGTCAAAACCATATTTGTACCTCACAAAGAAAGTTAAGGGAGGTAGGGCTGCTGGAAGCTTTGCATGCACCTAAATTAGGAAACAAAACTGGTTTTGCTATAAATGGAAGCCTAAGGCTTAAGCCACTGCAGACAATCCCTGTAAAACTACACAAAACCTAGACACTACTTATTCCAAGTGTTTGGTTTTGTTTAAATAACATTATTCTAGTCCTATTGCTATTAAAGAAGTTGGACTGATGTGTGATAGCAAAAATAAAAACTATTTTTTGCCTGAACAAAAGGAAATCTAAGAAATAAACAAAAACATTCAAAAGATGATGGGAAAACTGTGATTTACCAAATATGGTAAATATTTTAAAATAAGTGGACAATGTTTATCCATACACAGATGTATGAATAGTGTCTTGTGCATTAATTAATTGTTCAATAAGACAAATTTTCACTGTCATGCATATGATTTTCAAAATGTGTTTTAGAACTAATGAAATGACTATAACTTCTTTGGGATTAGAGTAAGCAAGTACTAACATGTAGATCTGAATAATATTTTCTTAAAAAGATCTCTGGAAGAGTCTTCTAGCATATGTATGGTCATTTCACAGTCTGGAAAAAAAACAACAAAATGTAAGGATCCTTGGAATGCTTTGAAAATACCTGAAGAAGTCAAGCTGGACACCTGAAACACAGATTTTTTTAAGTAAGAAAAACATAACAGAAGAATAATTTTAATTAAGAAAACTTGAATTGGTTGTATATTGTATCACTTTTTGTTTAATAGTCATGACTCACCTTTTGGAAACATATTCAAGCATACATACTATGAAAGCAGAAAGATGTGAATTACAGAGTGACAGAATGATTGGCAGGGACCTCTGAGTCCATCTGGTCCAACACTCTCAGCTCCAGCAGGGACACCCTGTGCAGATTGTCCAGGACGATGTCAAGGAGACTTTTGAAGATCTCCAAGGAGGAGACTCCACAGCCTCTCTGTGCAGCTTGTTCCAGTGCTGTCACCTGCACAGTACAGATGTACTTCCTGATGTTCAAAGGGAATCTGTCTTTCAATTCATGTCCACTGCCTCTTGTCCTGTCATTAGGCACCACCGAAAAGAGCCTGAATCCAAACTCTTTGCATTCTCTGTTCAGGTGTTCTTGATGGCCCCCCTCTGAACTCTTTCTAGGTCCGCTATGCAAGTCATGCAGTCATAGGTAAACTGGGAAGAGTTCTGCCACTATTATCAATGTTTAGATCCTGGTAAATATTAATAGAATATTGGATTTGAAGTAAGCCAAGCTGCTCATTATAGAATCAAAGAATCATACAATCATTATGGTTGGAAAAGGCCTCTAACATCATCTAGTCCATAGGTGTCCAACCTTGGAGCTTTCCTGGGCCACACTGACTGAAGAGGAACTATAATATAGTTAATTATAGAAGTAACAAAATATTTTTTAATGTTTTTTATTATTTTTCTAAAAAGAGTGCATCAAAAACACAAAACTAGTGGGATATTTGTCCTCGTTCTTTGAAACTAATGTATCAGTCTGGTTTGATGGAAGTGGTTGCAATTACTAGTTAGTTCTCAAGATGTTCATTAGAGATTTTTTATATAATTTCACTCTTTCTGTACTTTATCCTTGAAAAGGGTTGTTCGCAAATGTACGTACTGTCAAAAAGTGATTATGTGAATAAGGCGTGATAGTAAAGAGAGGGATATATTTCTCTGGCAAGAGAGGTTGTGTAAAAGTCTGGTAAAGAGAAGTGATCAATTTTTAATTTGTGTTCAATGTCTGACTGCAGCTCTGTACATTCGATTTGAAAATTCATGGGTAATGTATTCACGTTGAATGAAAATGAAGTTGCAAGTATTCCAAAAAATTGATGACTTTTTTGGAAATCTTAAAACTTATTGAAGTTTTTGAAAAAGAAGGCTGCTCAGCAGAGAGGGAGAAATAAATCTTACTGAAGTAAGGGCAACGTCAAGTGGTAGTCTGGGTGAATATCACATCTGAGTCTAGATTAAATATCTAGACACTGTGACGAGGTTTGTCCTGAACCAGTGCGCTGAAATTGGTTCAGATGATATCGTTATGAGTCACTGTGTCATGAATAAACATAAGACACTTAGATTACAGAATCCTGAAGCTACCAAATCAAAAGGTCTACTGATGATTGATTTTAAGGAAAGAAATCACATAAATTAGAAAAGTTGTTAAAAAAAGGTTAAAGAGATTAATCATTCCCAGTAGGGAGTATTTAAACTATCATATGGCATCTCCAAGTAAAGGAATGCAGCCTGTCAGGAAGGACCTGCCAAAATTCAACTGCCTTTCATTAGAAAGGAAGATTCATTAAAAGCCTTAAGCCGTGTTGAAATGTGAAAAATAGAAGGAATGATAATCACTCATAGACTAGTTATATATAAAAACACAAAATGGCAATGCCAAAGAAAGAGTTGGAGAAACAAGGCACAGATATCAAAAATAAATAAATTAATAAATCTATTTTCAAACATGAGGAATAAGCATTCATGGGTGTCTGTAGCAAAAGGAAATGAATGAAGGTGTGAAAGGAGCACACAGAGGAAAGGAGACCACAGGAGAGAAGAAAAGCTATAGGTAAAATGAATAGTAAAATAAAATCTACTAGACTGATTGGTGTTTACATTTGCGATCCAGGGAAACTTGTGGATAGAACAGTAAATCACAGACCTCTCCCTCAGACACAGTGTGGAGACAGAAGACTGACATATGCCTAAAATGGTGCCGATTATTTTGGAGGGCTGTAGGGGAATCCTAGGGCTGACCAGTATCTCAACATCTGCAGCAAGTTAACTACTTGAAACTGTCTGAAAAATAGAATTTGTGTGCACCTAAAAGAGATGAAGATGACTGCAGAAAAGGGGACTTAAATGGGTAAAGACATTTCTGACTTAGAGTAAACAAGTTTGCTGAAATGGTTAGTTTGCAGGGTGGAGGAAGATTACTGGAAGAATCTCTCATCTCTCACAGGTTTGCACTTGACTTTGTAATTTTGACTTGGTCATCAGCAATCTTGAAAAGAATCTGAGCAGTGAGGTGAAAAAAACTAGCAATATTACCAAGTCATTTGAGACAACATATATGAGCAATGCCTGTGAAAAATGCAGAAGTACTTCATATTAGTGACTGACAGGTGACAAAATGGTGGACAAATATACAGAAGAAAACATAAATCTATTACCTTTATGCTTTAATCACTTTTTGATAAAGTAAACCATATGGAACTTGAATACAAAATTAACATCTTCAATCAGTTTCAGAAAAAACCAGAAACCCTACAAACTCTCCAAATTACAGCTTCGCTTCAGAATGAGTATCTGCCAATTGTACCTCGTGTCTACAGATATGCTTCTCTTACAGGAGGTTTTCAGGTTTGGACCAAACAGATTAGATTGAAACAAAATTTCTGTTCTATTAAATCAAATCCAGCTATGTAAATTTCTAGCTATGGATTTTTTTTCTAGTTATACATGTGAATAATCCACCTGTTACCTTTTTAAAAAAATACTACCTGTCTAGGCCAGCTTAAAAAGCCCGAGATCCCAGGCAAGTCCTACAAGCATGAAGAATGTGTGGATCTGCACTAGCGGTGGTGTCAGCACAGAATCCAAGCTGCTGTCAGTCTCTTGCGCACAGCTCCATCAAGAATAGGCACCACTGACTGAAAAAGAAAATGGCAGGAGAGCAAAGTCTTAGGGGAAATCTTCAGATGAAAACAGGTGCCTCTTTTGTGATTCGTGACACCTCCTGGCCTCTGCAATGCCAGTGCGGGGAGCAGCTTCCTGACCTCAGCTCTCCCTAGCCCACCATACAGCCCGGGGCCATGGATGTGACATTGGTTTGTACCTGGCCCATCTGTGGGCACAGTTGGAATGATGCGGCCTACATGACCCTCTGTCTCCATCAGCTTTGCTATGTCTGTGCACTGCGGTGGGCAAGGAAGAAACTGAATTGCCCCTATGCAGGGAGATGATCAAATACTTGGTGAGGTCAGCAAATGATTACTTGGAGTGTGCTGTCCCAGACATGCAGAAAATATGGATAGCAGCAGCAGGATGAGCATGGGGCTCATTCTGCCTCAGTTTCAGAAAAAACAAACAAGACCTGACCTCCTTCATTCTGCACCCCCTGCCACACATCTCAGGGAGCAAAAATCCTTTCCAACCTGTGCTGCTTAGCATAGGCTGCATGGAATGTAATGAAAGGACGATATAAAAAAAACAAGCTGTCAAATCAAATGTATTGTCTCTAATTCAAAGAGGGAAAAAAAAATTATCATGTTTTTTTATCTTCATAATTAGCTTTGTTATTTTTTGCTCCACACACATAACAATCCTTCCAATTTTACTGCCAATTTTCTGATAAAGGGAATTATGAAATACAACTATATCACTCTATCACGTGAATTAGGAATATAAAGGGCTGGGGGGGGGGGGGGNGGGAAGCTGGCCTATATAGATATTAAAACTTCTTATGGCTTTTCCTCTCCTAATTTTTAGATGGCTTTGAGATCTCTCCCCAACCATGTTGTCCTCAGAAGTTGTCAGAAACAATAGTTGTTCAAACCATCCATCCATCCATCCATCCATCCATCCATCCATCCATCCATCCATCCACCCACCCATCCATCCATCCATCCATCTATCCATCCATTATTAATGCCTAATTTTCCAGCTTCCCTTTGACAACTGTTTCATTTCAATTTATGATACTCCATTGTAAAACAAAACCAAATGTCTAGTGTAGTATAAAACACACTAGGGAATTCTCCAAAACAATATTTACTACGTAAGATTTAGAATCATAGAATCATAGAATGGCTTGGGCTGGAATGGACCACAAGGATCATCAAGATCCAAACCCCTTGCCACAGGCAGGGCTATCAACCTGCAGATCTGGTACAAGACCAAACCCATTTTAATGAGTTACTTTTATTAAAAGGGTATATGTGATTTTTTTACTAATTATTATAAACTTTACATACTGTTAAGAGTGCGTAATGATATAAGATGTGTCTGTTGGCTGGACAGCTGCAGACAGACAGTTACAGTCAATAGCTCTATGTCCAAGTGGAGGCTGGTGATAAATGCTGTCCCTCAGGGGCCCATCTTGGGACTGATGCTTCTCATTATCTTTTTCAATGACATAAACATTGGGATTAAGTGCACTCTCAGCAAGTTTGCAAATTACACCAAGCTGAGTGGTGCAGTTGATACTACAGAAGGAAGGGATGCCATCCAAAGGGATGCCATCCAAAGGGACATGAACAAGCTTAAAAAAGTGGGTCCATGTAAACGTAATGAGGTTCTACAAGGCCAAATGCAAAATGCTGTTCTTGGGTTAAGGCAATCCCGGATATATTACAGACTGGGAAGAGAACTCATTGAGAGAAGCCCTACAGATAAGGACTTGGGGGTCCTGGTGGACAAAAAGCTGGACATGAGCCAGCAGTGTGCTCTTGCAGTCTAGAAGGCCAACCATATCCTGGGCTGCATGTGCCCTTGTGAGGCCACATATGGAGTACTGTGTCCAGGCCTGGGACCCTCAGGACAAGAAAAAAGTGGTGTTGTTGGAGTGGGTCCAGAGGAGCGCCACGAAGGGTGATCAGAGGGATGGAGCACCTATCCTACAAAGAAAGGCCGAGGGAGCTGCGCTTGTTCAGCCCAGAGAAGGCTCTGGGGAAAAATGATCGCAGTCTTCCAGTAATTAAAGGGAACTTATAAAAAAGAAGTAGACAAATTATTTACATGTTCTGATAGTGATAGGAGAAGGGGAAATCTTTTAAACTAAAGAGGGGAGATTTAGATTAGATGTACGAGGAAGTTTTTGACTCAGAGAGTGATCAGTCACCAAAACAGGTTGCACAGAGAAGCTGTGGATGTCCCATCCTTGGAGGAATTCAAGGCCAGGTGATCAAAGGTAGCCTGATCTGGCACATGACAAAGCTGCTCACTGAAGAGGGAGTGGAACTAGATGGTCTTAAAGGTTCCTTCCAACCCAAGCCACACTTTGATTCTATGAAATTATATATCCTTCATCTTTTTCTTCTGCATCCCATAGTTTTGTTTGTTTGTTTGTTTGTTTGTTAATTTTCAGTTTTATTCTTTCTATGAAAGTGCTCATGTACTGCTTCCCTCCTGCCTGTATCTGAATTGGAGTTTTTGAGTATTTTTGTATTTGTAAGGCAAGAAGTCAGGAAGACAGATAAAGATATTGACACAAAACCACCTTCAGAAGGCTTTCATCTCCCCTGGGTGTAACTTTCCTACTGTGTACATTCAACAGTAAAGTTCTTTAACACATCATACATCTGAGTCTCAATCAAGAGCTTAACTCTTTTTCAGACGAGTTCCCAGTTGAGTTCAGACCGTGGCACCGTAGCATTATGTATGGCTTAAACTATCACAGATTTACCTCTTTGTGTATCATCTGCAGTATTCCTGGGATATATATTGCCTCACATTAATTTGTGTCTAGGCAAGTAGCAAACCTGTGCAAGACACAGCCACTCCTAACAGTAGTATCAACAAATCTATCACTGACATAATAAGCATGTAATTCTGATGACCGTCAAACTTTCTATTCTGATAGGCCGTCGTTTTTGCCATGGGTTATTCATGAAAACTGCTGAGCATTGTGGAATGGGAACATCTGTCTCATAGCTACCTGAGAGTTTCACTCAAGGTTGGTGAGGGTGGAGTCCTTTGATCAACAGGTAAATTACATGTAAGACGGCATAAATTCTGACACCCACTGGAGAGTCTATGCAGCCCTAGACAAGTTGTACTGTATTTCTGCTGAAGTCTATTATATAAAAACTATCAACCGTGTGTCTCCAAATATGTTTTCCTCTCACTTTCACATTATACAGTGAATGTATGAGGCCCATGCCATCCTCATGAAGTTCAACAAGGCCAAGTGCAAGGTCCTGTACCTGGGTCGGGGCAATCCCAAGCACATACAGGTTGGGCAGAGAATGGCTTGATAGCAGCCCTGAGGAGAAGGACTGGGGAGTGTCGGTCAATGAAAGATTCAACAGGAGGCAGCAATGTGTTCTTGCAGCCCAGAAGGCCAATCATAACCTGGGTTGCATCAAGAGAAGCATGACCAGCAGATCAACGGAGGTGATTCTGCCCCTCTGCTCTGTTCTCGTGAGGCTCCACATGAAGTACTGCATCCAGTTCTGGGGCCCCCAACACAAGGACGTGGAGTTGCTGGAGCAGGTCCAGAGGAGGGCTACAAAGATGATCAGAGGTCTGGAGAACCTCCCCTATGGGGACAGGCTGAGATAGCTGGGGCTCTTCAGCCTGGAGAAGAGAAGGCTCCAGGGAGACCTTGTAGTGGGCTTACAGTACCTGAAAGGGCCCTGTAGGAAAGCTGGGGAGGGACTTTTTATAAGGGCATATAGTGACAGTAAGAGAAAACGGTTTTAAACTGGAAAAGGGTAGATTTAGACTAGATATTTGGAATACATTCTTTACTGTGAGGGTGGTGAGACAATGGAACAGGTTGCCCAGTGAGTTTGTGGATGCCCCCACCCTGGAAGCATTCAAGGCCGGGGTGGATGGCGCTTTTAGCAACCTGATCTAGAGGGAGGTGTCTCCGGCTATAGCAGAGAAGGTGGAACTAGGTGATCTTAAAGATCCCTTCTAACCCAAACCATTCTATCATTCTATCATTCTGTAATTCTACGAGTGTAAGAAAATGCTGATTCATCAAATTATATATCTATACAATATTACAAATATATATTCTTAAAAGTAGATAATTAATTTATAATTATCAATTTCCTGAAGTTATGATTACAAAGCAATATCTGTGAGTATGTATTAAGGCATCGAAATATATACTAGATATACTAGATACCATATTAAATATCTGGACAATGTAGCAAGATAACATTTGTTAGGAAACAGGTCAATAATATTCCTTTATTGTAACATTTAAGAACTTGAAATTAATTTAGATTTGGTAAGAAATTGATTTCTACATCTTTTTATGAAAGAATGAGACATTCACAGCTCTGAAACTGTTGTGAAATTCTTCAGAAGTTGCCATTTTGAAATCCAAGAAAAAGTTCTAGCAATTTTTAAAGACAAAAGATACAGACACTACAGAATGTAGATCTTTGATGAATTGTGCTAATGAGTTTCCAGCTTCTGAATAGACTTAAAACAGAATTCTTCTTTATTTTACCTTACAAAGATCCAAAAGTTTCTAACATATGTATTGGTCACAGTGATTACTGGAAATACCACTATAATTTCAAGTGACTACAGTGTTTTCAATTGACTACAGTAATTTCTCCTAATTTTATTCCATTCTTCTGTGGCTACATTTTAGCGATCTATAAAGTGATGATTGTATTAGTTTGTAGCACAATAACTTTTTGATTAGGATAAAACACAGAGCAGCATTATAAATAATGAGATTTTCTGAATTGCTCACTTTTGTCTAACCTTTCTCAGATCTATCAGACTAATTTAAGCTTAAAATCCTACTTGTCATACATTATCATGTTGAGACTAAAAGAGAGGAAAAATAAGATTACTAAATGCATATCAAACGGGCAGGCAACAACTAGATTTAAAACATATATAGATTAGCTAGAAAAACATTGTCTGAAAGAATACGAGTGTTAAAATATACTTCTCAGGAAAAAAGCCAGTGAATGTTAGCTGGAATATATAAATGGCACTTATGCTGTCTAATCTGGAGTGTGTATATTCAGCCATGTAAATGATGCATACTTTTCTTCTTCCTTTTCTTAAGTTGATCTCCACTCAGGTAAAATAAATTTGCTTTAAAGTGTTTGAAAAGTAGACCAATTTACAGAAATCATCTGCAGAATGTAATTGCCAACTAGTATTCCAGGCAGCTTTCCTAGCTATCAGGAGAAAGAAACAGATAAGGCAGAAACATAAATGACAAACAATAAGAAAGAAGTAGAATTATAGACTGCTGAGAAGAAAAACTACTGCTATCAGTCCTGCCAGTTCATAAGAAACTGATCTGCAATTCATGAATGTGACAAAACACATTCTACTTACAAAACAATAAAACACAAAGACAACAGATAAGTAGGGGCAGAGGGAAAGATGCCCTGGTAAAATCAGTGCAGAACTGTGAGCAGTATTTCCACTTAGGTAGATCCTTAGTGTGTGAATAAGGCAAGGGCACAGAGAATGCAGAAATAATGGGAAAAAATGGCAAACACATTTTTACATTTTAAAAAATGAACCCCACAAAAGTGAAGGGGTAAATTAAAAAATCTAAGCTGATATACAATCTATTGATAAACCAGGACTCCTGTGATCCTTACATTTGAGAACCTATGAGAAAAAAAAATGTTAATTTTTTTTGTTGCTGTTGTTTCTAGCTAATAGAAGCTGAAATTCTTTTATGTGTTTGCTACTGTTGTTCTATTTTTTGGGTTGTTTCTTTTTTTCTTTTTTCTTTTTGCAAAAGATGAGAGCTCCTATGATCCTTTGTCTATGATTTCTTTTCGGTCTGATTACTTTAGAGTAACCAGGTGTCTTTTTTATTCTTTTTATTCCCATGTCTTTAAATGCATTGGATGGGAAATTGCTTTTTATCCTCTCTGTTGGAAATGCAGGGGTGTTTTTCTTCTGGTAGCAAAAAAAGAATGCTTCAAGGATCAGACTGAGTAGACTTTTTATGATTGTACATACACATTTTAAAACGAGTCAAATAATGCATGCTCTTTCACTGTAAAGCAAATGCGGTACTCTAAACCACTAATTTCAACTTCAACAACTTTGGTTGCCAAGTTTTCACAAAGTTTGGCATTCCTTCATCCTTCATCTAATTCTTGATTCATGTTAAAACCCAACTTCGGGATTCACAGCCTTAGATTCACATTCTGGGGTTTCATATTTACATGAGGAAATCTTCTATCTCACATAGAAGAGGTCAGAAGTCAAACAGCTAAGCCCATGTGACATAGCAGAAAGCCTTATTCCAACATATTTTTCCTCACATTAACACTTTTTTAGAATATAATGGCATCACAGGTTCCAGAGCAAAAGGATAGTTTGTTCTTGATATTAACACCTTCACTGCACAGTATTTTCATCTCCTGTTTTTCTCTATTAATGAATTTTTTCTCCATCTTATATCTGTATCCAGAACAAATAGGGGTAATATCTGAAAAGAATAATAGTAACAGGCTGAAAGGTAATGTGTGGAGTCACAATTATGTTGCTTTTTTCCAAAGTGAGTAAAATAGCAGAATTAATTTCAGATTTATTGTCATATGGAATTAGTATAATGAGGGGCACTAATTATACCCTTTAATGCATTAAGCATAAAATACATAAGTAGGGATAATGTATTATAATTTTTATGAAGATCAAGGCCATTGATTTTCAGGAGAGGTGCTATGCAATGAAGAAGAGACTATAACTTAAAAATTAGCCATGAGGTCTGTGACACTGAATTTTCTTTTTGGTCTCTGGAAAAGACATCACTTTGCAAAATCTTGTTTTATATTCCTGTAGTAAAGGCAGGAAGAGATAACTGCCTAGTCCCTATTTTTTGAATGTTCTTTCAAGCGTTGTTTTTTATAATAATTGAACCCTTCTTATATCACACTCTGATCATTCCTTACAAATATTTAACAAATGATTATTTTCCTGGGATTGTCTCCAAATACTGATTTTAAGTGTCTATCACATCTTACCCTGGAAAAGTTAATTTTTACTTATTTAAATAAATGTTTTAACTAAAAGAAAAGACTTAGGTTTCTATACAGGAAACAGAAATAAGAATTACACAAGGATATGGAAAATTAGTCCATCTTAAAATCTATTCATAGAATATTTAGTTATAACAGCACATAAAAGCATTCAAAGACATACTGAGAAAACTTTAAATCACACTCCACGTGAATAGCAAATGGAAGCTGAAAATTAACATCTTTTTCAAGTGTTACTTCTGAAATGTGATCCAATCAACTCTACATCAAGGTCCATTGGAGCTTGTTAGCTTGCCATAACACTGTCAGTCATGCTCTCTTCTCTACTTATACTGTTGTTTCAATATCTAATATCACAGAACCATAGAATCATAGAATAGTTTGGGTTGGAAGGGACATTTAAGATCATCTAGTTCCAACACCTTGCTGTAGGCAGGGACATGTCCCTCTAGACCAGGTTGCTCACGATCTAAAAAATTTTTCCATAATGTATTCAGAACTCAAAGAAACCTTTCTGGAAAGCACATACCTAATTCCTGTAACCAGTCAGCAGCAATTTACTTGACATAGAATAAAGAATTTTGTTTGTTTGTTATATCCTACAAACACTCTTCATGCTTCCATGTTTATGAATTTTTCTCTTTGGGTAAACAGTTCATATCATAATACTGCTTGGGAGACATTCTTCTGAAAATTAACAGTCATTCAGCTTCCCACCAAACCTTCCAACATTCCAACACACATCATCCTTTTACGTGCAGTATTCTCTTGAACTGGCAGATGCTGTGATGAGCATCTTTTCAGCCTTTTATTCTGGTCTGCTTATCTTTAGATGCTGCATCAAAAGAATGTTCAAAATGGTGTGAACATTGTTTAATGGAAGAAAAACTTCTTTCAAAAAGTACACGTTTCCATGTTGTTTTGCCATTTCTGTATTTAGCTGTATTTCACAAATAAAGAATTCACTTATTCCTTTTCTTGGCAAATTAAAGCTAAAGCTGGTGAAACTTGGCAGGGGTACGTGGAAGGGAAGAAATAGCAACTCTATTTCTGTTTCAATCTCTGCAAAACTACGGAAATGAGTCTTGCAACCAACTTGCAGCTGTGTCAGGCTTTTGCTAACCTGCAGGAATTACAAGAGACTGAATTAGAAAGATGAGCTGTTGTATGGCACATCTCAGACTAAAACCTCCCAGCATGCAAAGAGAGTCTCTGAGCAGCATTAATAATCCCTGCACATTTCTGCCCAGCACTGAGGAGAACCCATGGCTGTGCAGCCCCTGAAGGAAAAGCAGCTTGGCGAGGTGACTAGCAATGGTAGCCAGCTCAATATATCTCTGCTCTCAAGCAGCAAGGCACAGAAACATAGGCTCATTCTCCATGTACACTTACTACATGTAGCAATACACTTTTTTGAGATTCTTAAGAATAAAGCATGTGCCTGAGCGGACGGTTGAACTGATGCTTCTGGATTCATTCAAAGCCAACTAAGTAAATGTAAAATGTTGCATTAGCATTAATAAGCTTCAGAGACTATAATCCCATGATCTGTAGAGCATGAGCCTGATTTCACAGTAAATCGCTTCATTGCAGTTATAGAGTATAACTAATGTAATAAGATTAGAAGCCCCCTCTCATGGATATTTCTTATTTCACAATATAAATGGATATGTATTGCTTGTAGATTTGTTCTACCTGTTCCTTCCCATCAACTTTTAATTCCATCATATGTGTATTCCTCTTCTCGGATAATGCTTTGAATCTGGTTACATGGAAAAAAACCTGTGACATGGAAAAGGTAACAACTTTGAGTCAGTACCTCCAAGAATAAAATTGAGGAGACAGATATTCTTATTACTGCTGCAAAGCAAACACACTGATTAAACTGTAACATTCTGAATGAAGAAATTACAAAATGCCAGAAAGCAAGTGCTGACATGAAAAGTTCTGCTGAATTATTTCATTGATCAATGTCTTAGAAGCCAAATTTGGCAGTATCTATAAAATAAAGAGGCAGAAAGATTTGTAAAAATACACCTTTTAGGAAAGAAAAGCTTCCTTTCTAAAAACAAAGAGATGATAGGGAGAAAGCAAAGCAATTTTTTTCGACTATGAAAATCTCATTAAGAAATGAAAGCTGACAGCAAAAGAAAACTGCGGCCAGGTTGCTCATCTTATTCTATGTTGTGTTTTTAGTTAGACTAGAGGCCTTGAAGAGTCTGAAGATCTGTGTGAGATAGATGCCGCATCACTTGAGCTTTACCCAGCAGAGGGAGGAATTTGTCCCAGGCTGCATAGTGTGGAAGAGGCTCAAGAGAGAGCTCTCCATATGAGACATGATTTTTTTTAATTCTGTAAATCCTAAAGAATTCTTATATGAATGCTGAAACAGGAAAGTGGGAAAGTATCCTAGAAAACTAAGAGTGGACAAGTTGAAGCTTTCCCACTCCTGCTTATCTGCAGATACACCGCTTGTAGTAGATTATTTTGCACTAGCTGAGCATTGCAGAGGTATCCCACTGGAGCAGTAAATCTAGCCCAGTATATTTCATTACAGAAGGAACTGCTGAGCCTGACATTTACATGACCTGTAAAGGATATTGGTCCTCCTTATTTCACAGTAGACTAACCATATTGGATGTCACCTCAGGGTGAAATGGGTATACTTGTGCATATATACAGTTCTGTGAAGGAACTGAAGTACTGGCAGGTAAGGCATGTAAGAGAAACCCTCTCATCAAAATCCTGATTCTTGACCTAAGCAAAATTAACATTAAATAAATCCACATTTTGTTTGCCAAAGTACTGTGGGATGTAACAAATCATCAGGCAACTAAGTGCTTAAAGACGGTGACTGTAAACATTCTGTGCTTAAACGTACTGTGCCCAGAGGTGTCTTAGAAATATGCATTGGAAACACAGGTATAAGTCAAGGGCCTGTTTTTTTCCTAATAAGCTAAATAGGATACCCTGTGTTAAAATGGCACAGAAACCTACATTCAGATACCTAAATAACTCCCCTGTTTCTTACATGAGAAAATAGGAGGAAAAAAAATCAGTTCAATAAAGCTATATGCTGTCTGTGAGCACCAACACTGATCACATGCCAACTGATTATTCTGTACCTTTTAAAAGGAAGTCATTAAGGATTTAATGTTTCATCTTTCCTAAGGTAACAGAACATAAGCTGTGTGCTCCTTGCTTCACAGAGGGGTCACCCAGAGTGGTCCCTCAAATGCACAGTGCATGGTTTTGTTTCTCCAGGTGAGAGAAAGGAGCATGCATTGCCTGAACTCCCTGGGAAGAACTTGGCTGCCCAGGATTTTCATTCCATCCCCACTGCATCGCTTTGGCTTCCTCATCTGCCTGCCAGGCCCAACTCCTGCTTCCCTGTTTCCTGCTCATTCTCTTTATCACACGGTGTGCATGCATCAAGGTGATGGATAGGGTTCTGGCTTCCAAGATTCAACAAGAAATCTTTCATGGAAGGGACAGAAACTAGTTTGTGAACGTTAACTTTGTCTAAAAGGGCGGTCCATATTTCAACAGGTTAGCCTCTGCTGTCACATCAGACTGGTGACCACCTGCAAAAGATTACAGATTCTTTCTAAACTGCTTGCAAGTTATTTATGACTGGTCTTGCACAGTGATTAACCACAGCTTTCTCAATTTTTTTCTCATCCTAGATGATGTGATCTTTTAAAACTTAATTTTTCAATTTTATCTGTGTTGCTCATTTTTCTCATTCTTCCTTCTGCTTTCATCATGCTGCAGGAATCCTTTTTCCTCTATGGAAATACAAGAACAGAAGAATAAGATGTTTAATTATTTAAATGTGCTCAATCTGTATGCACTCTAGGGAAGAGTACTGTGATATGAGACAAGAGGTGACAGACACAGCAGGTAAGCAGAAGTCACAAGTTTCAGCACGCAGTGGCTTTTGCACTTTATCATGTGGGTATATTAGGGAAGGACTAGGCATGAATAAACAGAACAGAAGGATTCAGATTTCCAGGTTCAGTGGCAAGGCTGGTATTTTTGATTACAGAGATATTTTATCTTATGCATCTGGTGAATGAGCATCCACAGGAACCTATCTGTGATTTACAGCAATTGTAGCTGAAAGGTAGCAGAAATGATGCCAAACATATATATATGTTTATATATATATATGGAATCATAGAATCATAGAATCACCAAGGTTGGAAAAGACATCCAAGATCTTTCAGTCCAACCATCCACTTTTCACTAATATTTCCTACTTAACCATGATCCTTAGCATAACATCTAAACAGTTCTTGAACATCTCCAGGGACAGTGACTCCACCACCTCCCTGGGCAGCCCATTCCAGTGCCTCACCACTCTCTCGGAGAAGAAGTTTTTCCTAATGTCCAACCTGAATCTTCCCTGGCACTTGAGGCCATTCTCTCTAGTCCTGTCACTAGTTATCTTGGAGAAGAGGTCGATCCCCACCTCACCACAACCTCCCTTCAGGTAGTTGTAGAGAGTGATAAGGTCTCCCCTGAGCCTCCTCTTCTCCAGACTCCTCCAGAATAAACAATTCCAGTTCACTCAGCTGCTCCTCATAAGGCTTCTGCTTCAGACCCCTCACCAGCTTCATTGCCCTTCTCTGAACACACTCCAGGTCCTCAGTGTCTTTCCTGTAGTGACGGGCCCAAAACTGAACACAGTACTCGAGGTGCAGCCTCACCAGTGCTGAATACTGTGATACAGTGATGATCACCTCCTGCTCCTATTGGCTACACTGTTTGATACATGCCAGGATGCCACTGGCCTTCTTGGCCACTTGGGCACACTGCTGGCTCATCTTCAGTCAAGCGCTGACAGTCTTCCAGCCACTTTGTCCCAAGCCTGAAGTTACTGTGGCCAGAGACCAGGACCCAGCACTTGGTCTTGTTGAACTTCATCGCACTGACCTCAACTCAGCTATCCAGCCTGTCCAGATCCCTCTGTAGATCCACGCATATCAACACTTCCACCCAACTTAGTGTCACCTGAAAACTTACTGGGGGTGCACTCCATGCCCTCATCCAGGCCCCAGAAGTGAGCTCTGGAAAACACTGCCAGTTGGATTTAACTCCATTTGCCACCACTCTCTGGGCCCAGCCATCCAGCCAGTTCTTTACCTATGGGCTGCCAGCTTTTCCAGGAGAATACTCTGGAAGACAATGTCAGAGGCTTTGCTGAAGTCTAGGTAGGCTATGTGAACAGCCCTTCCGTCATCTACCAGGCAGGTCACTCGAACATAGAAGGAGATCAGGCTGATCAGGAAGGGCCTGCCTTACTTTAACCCATACTGGCTGGGTCTGAACCCTTAGCTGTCCCACACACGCCATGTGATCTCCCTGAAGATGATCTGCTCCACTACCTTTCCTGGCACTGAGGTCAGGCTGACAGTCCTGTAGTTCCCTGGATCCTCTTTATGGCCCTTCTGGTAGATGGAGTCACAATAGGAAGTCTCCAATCCTCTGGGAACTCTCCATTTGACCAGGAATGCTTATAGATGGTGGAAAGTAGCTTGGCTATAATCTCCACCAGCTCCCTCAGCATCCTTGGGTGGATCCCATCTGGCCCAATGAAGTTATGACAGTCCAGGTTGGAGTAGTAGATCTCTAAACATTTCCACCTGAGTCAGGGTAGGTTTATTCTGCTCCCCATCTGAGACTTCCAGGTCTGGGGATAGAGTACCCCAAGGATAATTAGTATGACTTTTAAAGACATATGTAAAGAAGGCATTGAGAACCTCAGCCTTCTCCTTATCTTCAGTGGTACCATTCCCTGCCAATCATACAGAATATAATGGATATAATATTCATTATATACATACGCACACATATATATATAAAGAAATAAGGGAAAATTTACTCCTTTCTCAAATGTGTAGTTTATCTTTAATTCATTCTACTTTTCAAATAGCGGAGTTATGCAGGAATAACACACTTAACTAGAGAGTCATTGACAAATTATGTACAAAAACTTTATATAATATTGATAATATTATCAATGAATATGAAGCTAGACACAAATAGAATAAAATTTTTAAAAGAGATGAACATAGTCCTTGTTTTCCTCATGCGCTCTGCATGAAGGTTAAGTATACAAAAACTCCTTTTTTAATACCTGAAAATTCCAGTTGACAATTGAAAAAACTGAAAAACAAAACCCACAGTTCCTCTGACTCTATGTCATATTCCCAGTAAATTGAATGTTTTACTTTCTATCTACCTCATCTCTTCTCTTTTTTCTTTTTGTTTTTTTTCTGGCTGCCATAGACTTCCTTTAACAATAAGACCAATTTCACTCTATGTTTTACATTTTCATTGTGTAAAATTATTTTAAGTCCCTGTTTTCACTGTATGCTTTCTATGTGCATTTGATCTCATGTACATTTTGTTTAGAATACAACATTTTTTAGTATATATATATTCTGTATTCTTGTTGCATCTTTGTTTAGTCAGGCACTTATTTATTAGTTGTGTAAATTATAATGATAGGTTTTGTTATTTGAATTCTATCTGCCCATTAGAGGTAAAATCCTTCTTGTTAAAGAAAGCTATAAAGAATTACATGTAATTTCTTCTCCTATCTTTCAGTTCTGTTGAAATGTTTTTTAGTTTGCTGAATAATTAACTTTTACCCCTCCTTAGGTACACTCAAGGAGCTACAATATTAATGTGCTATAGAATGTGCATCCTAAAGGAGAAAGACATTAGAGTTCAGCCTCTCTTGCTTCAAAAGAGTCAATAAGAAAATTTCACTGATGTTAATACTGCTAGCTTTTTTAATTTGAAGAGTGGCAAAATAATGAAATGTTCCTTCTTAATACTTTCAGATGTTTGTTGTGAGCACTGGATTCATGCTGCATGCAGTCTGAAAGCTGACGAATGCTGAGAGCTTGCGAGGGAAGAGCAAAATATATTGGGATTACAGTGGAGACAGTGGAACAAAGCAGGAGTCAAGTAAGTCAATGGATTTATATGAGAATAAACAGCAGGTACAGATAGAATAGGGAAGCAGTAGAAGGGAAATTTTATGAGTGAAGCAATTGCAAAGGAGATACAAATACGGGGAGAAAGAAACCTGACTACAATGTTAGGACAGATAGATTAGATAGATAAATGACTACGTACTGAGCATAATTACCTTAACATTGTTCTCAATAGATAAAATTATGTAACTTTGGCTGCTGCAAAACCAGGAATTTCTAAGTATTTGAGAGTGAGTTTTAATAAACATATAGATAAACTCACAACTAAGTTAAAAAATGGAGATCAAAATAAGGAAATAAAAATGTAATTTTTAATGCTTTTTTAAACCTTATTTTATCTTAATATCACTGGTTGTTATGAGAGATCTATTTCAAGCTCTTGCATCTTGCAGTACTATTCAATGACAGTCCTAAATAAATAGTGTTGACGAATTTTATACTTCTTCAACAAGCCAACACAGGACAAAGAATAAGAAAATAGATCTGCATATCAGCATACTGGAAACATATACCTATATAGAAATCGATATTATGCAATTGATCTTGCCACCGATACAGTACATAGGAGCATTTTGTGAGACATGGAAGTCTTCAGAAAATCAAACAAATTAAAATGAGGAAGAGCATTGAGGTCTCAGTCTCAAAATGATTTTCCTCTCTAGAGAAGCAGGGTGGAGATACAGTAAGATTCTGAAGACTATCAGATGAATCAAAAAGTGATGCTGCCAAAATATGAAAGAAACAATCACACACTCATTTGTTTTGAGATATGGTCTCTACCCAAATACAGATAATGGCATGGACAGTAAAACAATCTTGAGACTAGAGCACTGGATGTGAAAAATTAGTTATGCCTAGTATCCATATGTAAGTGTTTATGGGAACGACATTCAAGTATTTAAGGATGCAGCAAAACAAAAAGGCAAACACGTTAGACTTGCAGAAGAAAGAATACATAAACAAAATTTTTTTTAGCTGGAAGCACTAATATGACTTTTTTTGAAATCTCACCTAGAAAATTCAGGAGTCTAGGCAGTAAAATGGAGGAAAAAACTCCCATGCGAGATATGAAAGAGAATGTTACAGGAATAATAAAATAGAGACCAGTGGCACAAACCATGATTAAAATATAGGACATAGCTGTTCTGAAAAGACATAACTGAAAGCAGAAGCAAATGGACATTTTGGTTTAATTGATGATTGTAAAGATTTATGGCTTGAACAAAACAAGTCCTTTTGATGAAACAGAAAAGTGTTGGAAATGTCCCAGAAGTTAGGGTATGGGATACAATAAAGAGGACTAAGTCTTGGAATGAATAGAATTATTTATAAGGTTATAAGACAAGTAATTAACAGTGAAAACTGAAGCATTATAAGTAATTTTAATTTCGTAGTGTTAGACCTAGACAAATGAATGCACCAGAAGTAGCAGATACCACTGTGGGAATACAAGAAAAACTGTTCAGAGCAGCAGCTGTGGAGCAAGAAAAACAGCATGAGAACCAAAGACATCTCTAGAAGAAGAATGAATGTCTCACGGCTCTGATTGGATAAGCGCCCGCATGAACGGTTGAAGAGTGTTTTGTAGAATGCTCTGTTGACATGTAAAGGTGGATGGGAAAATTGTAGGAGCGGATGGGAAAGCTAGAAAAAGAAAACTTGTGAAGGTATGTAAGTGATGTGAGAACTTGTAATAAATGATTTGGATCATTCACATCTGAGTCCATGCATCAGACGGTGCATACCACATTCACTGTCAAGATAAAAAACACCAGAATCCTTTATAAAATAGCAAGGTTATAATTNAAAAAAAAAAAGATGCTAGTTTTATTTTTAGTGAGGGAAAATAATGCAAAAGCAATAGGAACCTTCACCTTAGTAAGTCAGGGGTTTGATGTAGTTAGAATTTCATAAAATTTTGAGAATGTTGAAAATACTGAAAACTTTGAGAAACACTTGAAATTTTCTAACAAGGTTCCCTAGAATTTTGAGTTCAAGAATTTGAGCTTGAGGAGGATGCAGAACCCCATTGTGTCCCAACTACTTGCATCACTTGCTGCTTGCCTCTCATGAAAATAAAAACAAACAAAAGCTGATGGGGCTACAGACATTCTATAATGATTAAGCAGTCTTACAGAGATGAAAAGTAAGAGCATGGAAACATGGAAAAGGGGATTTAATAGAACTATATCTTGGCAGTTCAAAGATGTAGAAAAGACTAACAATCTATTCTGGTCTATTTTTTTTTTTCACCAGAACATGAGAAGAAAATGGGTAAAAACAGTGTTCTGTAGAGTGGCATGAAATTAAGAATAAAAATAATAAAGTACAGCTGAATATTAAAAAATGATTCAATAAAGTAATAAAAGTGACTATAGTATGATGGAAACAACTATATCAAGCATGGAAAATTATCTCGATTGCTAACGGTAGCAAAACAAGGAGCTGCAAGAACAGAGATGTGATAATACAGGTATAAATATCTAAATACTACAGAACAGAAGAAAGAATTTTAAATCTCACCACTGCTTTTCGTGGGACTTTACATTTACTCTAGTCCTTGTTGCTGAAATTTTCCAGTGACTTTGCAATTTTTCTGTGGTGTTATATTTTGTATTAGAGAAGTGATCCACATTGAACAATAAAAGTGTTTCATATTCATATGATATCATAAAACTGTAGTACTGGAAATCTTCTGAGTATTAGACACATAACTTTTCTTACAAGATACTGAAAATCCAATTAGAATAAATATTTCTAATGATTCCCCACTGCTACCAAAGAAAAATTTATAACATCACCAGTTCTTTTGCAGTTATAAAACAAAGCTGTGCAACTTCACCGGTGTGACTTACAAACTACAACAAATCCATAATCTGTCTAAAATTCCCGTTCAGCTAAGATAAAGAAGGCAATCACTTTTAATTTCACTTCTTAAGACAGATACTCCTCTCCCTTGAATTAATCCAATAAACCACTGTCTGTCTGCGGATCAGATTTTTGCTTCTGTACAAAGGCTTGCCAAAGCTGTATATGATTTTCCAGATGAGGTCCTGCCAATGTCTCAAAGAGCAATTCTGGTAATGGTCTATGTCTGTCAGAAAACTCTGTTTCTCTGCTTTGTTATTAGAATATCTTGCATCTCTCTCATGCTGTAAGCTCAGTAACCTTCTCCAGATGACCATACTCAACTCAGATTTCCCCTCCCACATTTCCATTTGGGTAACTAAGCAGACTGTAGCAGTTGTTTCAGCCTCCCTTGGTGCCTGACTTTTCATTGTTTAATATCACTCTGTTCTGCTGCTCCCTGGTTTAGTGACAAGACTCTCCAACTTCCTGTATTCCAGAATTAAATGAACCCATGTCTACTCCTGGTGGCCACTGCTGCATCTGTTAAATCGGATTGGTTCTGATGATGTTGTTCAGAAACAATCCCCCTCCTTTCTCACGGCTGTTAAACTCCATCTTTTGACTTTTTTTTATAACAACCTCACAATTGGCTGGCAATGTCTAATCCTCACCTTGTTTTATAATTGTACAGGAGTCATGTATTAAATGATTAACTTAAATCTAGATCAATGACCTCCTCTGGATTAGATCCCTTCTATGAGAAATCAGACTTACTTAATTTCTAAAGACACACTGATCTTACAGTCTATCTTTACTAAAAACATGCTGATAGTTGGGATAATTGCGTTTGCCTCTTTGTCCATAGTCACTATTCAAGATCATCTCTAAGACAATAGCCAGTGTTGAAGTGAACTATCATGGAAATTTTTGGTGAATAATTTTCCACATTTTTTTTTGGAAAATAATGAATCATAGAATCATAGAATTGCTCAGGTTGGAAAAGACCTTAAAGATCATTGAGTCCAACCACAGCCTAACCATACTACCCTAACTAACAACCCTCCACTAAATCATATACCTGAGCACCACATCCAAACGATTTTTAAACACATTTAGGGATGGTGACTCAACCACATCCCTGGGGAGCCTATTCCAGTGCTTAACAACCCTATCTCTAAAGAAGTTTTTCCTGATATCCAACCTAAACTTATCCTGGCACAACTTGAGCCATTTCCCCTCGTCCAGTCAGCTGTCACCAGTCAGAAGAGACCAACCTCGCTCTCATTGTAAGCATCTGAAGTTGTTTATCAATTTGAGCAACAAGTTCTGAGCTTGTTGATATAGATAGTTCCACCACAAGAAGACAGACAGGCAAGTAAGCAGAAAAAAAAGGCAGACAGACAAAGAAAGAAAAAGAAGAGATGAGTCTTTCTCTGAGTCATTTTACCCTCCATTGTCCAGTACATTCAGTGTGTTTTCCCCTTTTATTTTGAAAATCCTCCACACCATACTCATGGAATTATGTATGACATCTTAACTGTTGCAGGGAATCTTGGTTCCCAGCTACTGTTTGTCTTTGAAAACCTCCCTCTGTGCAGCATCAGCTAAGCTAGATGCATCCCAGCTTAGACTGAGAGATCAGAAACCAAGTAAGAGCATTAAAATTTACAGCCTTCATTTCACATGCGTGAAAGCTGGCAATGCAGATAGCAACAGGAAACTTGAAACGGGGACAACTCAGCTAAGCGTGTGATTTCCAAGTGGATAGTGTCTCATATGTAGCATACTGCAAATGCAGCTCTGATAGATGTATACATGCTAGCAGAAAACATGTAGTAGATGTGATAAAAAGAATTAAATGCCTCCTAAGCAGTAATCTAATTTGAGGTAGGTTAAGTATTCTGCATAGATAGAAGTGGTGATCAGGGAAGGATACAATAGTAGCCATCTCCTATCCCTGTATGTCTTCAGATCAATAGGCCAGACCAAGCTGTTAATTTTTTTACTCCATGACATGTTTGAAGAGAATCAATTTTGGACAGAGGAAAAAAAGAGATACAGAAAGAAAGAACATGAACTAACAGATATTTGATTTTCCCCTGCTCACTGAGGTATCCATGTTGTATGATATTCATGTTAATTTTTTTTACAACTGCTTTGTTAGTGGTTTTTTAGAGACATGCATTGGTATCCCATGGAACATTCATGTCAAAAAAATCAAACAAGAAAAGGAATGCTTCCATGATACAAGGAAACAAGTTTCTAAAGTCTTATTTTATTCAGACTGTGAACTTTTCTAAAACACACTGCAGGAAGATGCTTTGGGTAGTATAGGTGTCTAACATTTAAGTTTATGATGAGCGCATCAGAAATAAAAATGTTGCTACAGGTTGCCCGAAAGTTACACTAGCTTCTTTAACACTCAAAATTGTGGAACGGGTTTTCCTGATTCTCTGTCTTAGTGAAATCCCAAAAGAACAGAACGTTTAACCACCTCTCAGTTTTAATCTCTGAAAGATTCGTGTAGGTCTAGCATGAACAATATTCCCTTTCCGAAATAAAAGAAATAAAAGTAAGTATTAAAATTAAATCATTGTGATGTAGCCTTAGGCACAAGCATTCTGTTCCCAGTGAGTACACATACACTGAACGGAGAACTCATTGAACTCAAAGACTGAAAGCTCTTATACTTGTGCTGAAGGTGAACCTATTGGTTGCACCAAAGCTTCATAATAATTACTGCTTTGTACAACAAGGCTATTATGACCAATACATGTTTAAAAATGAATTTCTTGCCCAGATACATTTTATACGCTAAAATCAATGGTAGAATCCATAAACTACTATGACTCACTGAAGTGAAAGAGGAAGTCTCAGAAAACTACTGAGAATTATTTTCAATCATTTACCCAGTGACATGATGACTTATAAGACATGCTATGGTCTTTAAATATAGCAATAAACCAAAAGCGTAATGCTACAAGGTGTGATTTATTTTTTCATTCATTCCTCTCCATTCTGGTCTTTTCACTTCTAAAATATGAGGTAACTTCAACCAAAAGTTGCTCTGGGGCCAGAAAGGCTGGGAAAAACGGTGAGATTCAACACTCTGTGGCTGTGAATAATCTGAATTCCCACAGTCTGTGGAAGCAGAAATCAATAAAAATCAACCTGCCTTCCTAATCCTGAAATCTATGGAACCAAGGGAGTAAATAGCTTTTCAGTTTACATGTGATGTGGTAAATAATACGAGTTCCTTTCCTGAATTATAAGAATTTTATTTTGGACAAGGCCCATTTAAGTTATTTTTTACTCATAAGTGATCCGTCAGCATAAAACTATCAGTACATGCATAATTTTACTACTGTTGGCATTTTCAAATCCTCCATAATTTGTAACACAAAACTTGGAAGACATTCCAGAGAATCATCATTCAGAATGTTTTGCTCAGTTATTTATGATTTACTTGTTTCAGGATGATGATATTTAGCATGGATTTAGCAAACCACATTTCAAAGACCTTTGTAAATCTTATCTAATTTTTTTATAAATATATCTGATTTTTGGAATTATTTATGCTACTCTTTGTTTTGGATAAATGTGTTAAATTAAAATTAGACACCCCAACATGCAACACAGTAAAAAAACAGAAGCAGTAGAAGGTAAAAAGATTTAATTTAGCAAAGAGACCATTCTAATTTTACCAACTGTTAAATCGGAACTGTGGCTATGTAAGCTACATTACTGCAGGCCAGATTTAATCTTTAAGGTACATCTGTGGAGGTGGTAGAGAAAGGCTATTCAAGGCACAGAAAGCCTTCACCCTAAAAAGAATATGTAACATTGCTAGTTACCTAAATCAGAAAGCGACGAAGTCATAAAAAAATAAATAAAATAAAATAATAACATGCTGGCACTTGTGTGAAAGTATAATTCAAAGTCTCTTTTTTTAAAAAAACATACTTTCTCAGCTCTAACCTAGACATTTTTAACTTGTCCTAATGCTATCTTTCAGTTTTTAGAAACTGCTCTACAGTTTTTGCTCTAGAAAAGTGGAGAGGGAAGTGAAAGCCTCTCACAAAGAAATCAAGCGTATGCCCTTCAGTATCTATTTAGTTACACTACTAAATCATATTCTGTTAGTCATTGTTCACAGAAATATCTACTCTTTCTCTGAACAGTCTCTGTATTTCTTATGATACAAATTCAGTTTTCTTGAAAGTGGATGATTGCTATATACATAGTATATGTAGTACTCAAGATAATTTTCTAGGGTCCTGCATTAATTCTTCTTACTCTCCTGCAAATTCTTCTGATATGTTTAATTGCATTTTCTTTCTCTTTGCAACATCACACTGATAACTTAACCCATCTTTATGAACCCACATTTTTCTGCTCCACTGTCATTTCATTCTCATAAACCTTTCATTTTTAGAAGAATATTCTTTTATCAATCCTTACTAGCAAGAACATCTTGTTCTTGCATTTTAGATGAATTTCTATTTGCTTCCTTAGCCTTAATTACTTTTTCTTTGCTGATGCATTCTGAGTTTTGCTCACTGCAAGGGTCAAAGTAATTTATCTGCAGCTGTCCAGATAACTTTCTCCTTCTGAAAAGTCATTACTTCATGAACTATTTTCCATGCACACAACACTGAACTTTTAGTCAAAATAATCACCTCTAGACTTATTTGTGATTTCCTATACTTCTGTAGTCAGCAATATAAAAACTGGAGGTAATCCATCCCATCAGATAGTCCACTTATTAGGCTGCTGAGGAGATACTGATCACCCCGATTTTTCCTATAATTTCAGTGTGTTTGTTTCCTCTTCCATACCATTATTATCAGAGCTGTCTTATTCCTGTCATATATTCAGCGATACCTCACTTTCTGAAAACAAAAGCAGAGTACTAATTCAGCCTGGAGCTATACTAAGATTAATTTTAAGCCTGATCAGGAGGAGCTCAACTTTGGCTAATTATTGTCTTTCCTATCTCCTTGACCAGATTCCTTACTTCCTTGACCAGATTCCTTGAGGATTAATCATTGTTTCTTTTTTTCTTCATCCTTACAGGTTTTCATATATTTTTTTCCAATTTTTTCTTAGTATCCTAGATATTCAGATACATGTAGATCCCTCTCCTATTTTAATTATGCTTGTCAACAAAATCAAAATATGCTGTGCTTTTTCCCTTTACAGAACCTTTGATACACAGATCTTTTCAGCCTGACCTCCCTAAATTCCTTTACATGCCTCAAATCGGTGATTTTGATCTAGACAATATTAGTTAGGAACTGCTTGTTTATCCTTTCTTTTAAGTGGATCCTTCTCAAGGCATTTAATTGTGTATCTACTATTTCCTTCTGGAATAGCTTTATTTCTTCTTAATATATCATTCTTTAATGGTATATCTCTCAGCTACCCCAAACAGAAATGACTGTGCTATTCTGACTAACAATTTTTCTGTCATCCGTATGTAGGAAATTAAAAATCTAGTAAGTACACAAATCCAAATACTTATAGTATTTATAATCCAAAGAACTACAGAATAAAATTCTTGGAATATGCAGAATATTTCTAATATTGCACCAGTATGCTGATATTTTAATATATTTTAATCTTTACCCAAAATTATTTTGACTAATATGTCTCCTTTTAATGCTTCCCACTTCAGTGGGAATATTTGTCCTTGATAATAAAAATTAATAAATTTTTCTTTGTTCCCATCAGATTTTCTTTTTCTTATATCTACATGTTTTATTTTCTGTCTGGCAGGCATTTCATTCTCCATTCTCCAGTTCTGCTTTGGCTTCAGGACTGTCAATTCATTAACAGCAGTCCCCACTAGGAAAAACACAGAGTTGTGATGTTTGTGAGAGTCTGTTATTTATTTCCTGAGTGTTCTGATTTCAGTTTTCTCTTTAGTATCATTCACCTTATTTTTTTTTTTTTTACATTCCTGCCCCTGGCTGCCTCCATTTCTTCCTGCTAGAAAAAGTCTTCTTTCTCCTTATCATATCATTTTCTGCCTGACTTTATCCTCAGCTCTCCACTACAACAAAGTTTGTTCCTCAGGGAACTGATAGACTTGTTCCTCATAACCTTGGGGTTTGCCAGGAAAGAATCGTGAGTTAGTGATTTGAGTCTTCACTCAGCAGTGGAGAGGGAAACATGGGAAGTTTCAGCCGGAGTGAAGTTACAACTGGACAGAGTCCCGAAAGTCTTCGTATTTCTGCTTAGCTCCTATCAGTCAGGCAATACATCTTGGAATTAGCCCTCTTATTTAACTAACAATTCTGGACCTAAACGTGCAAACCATTGTCAAGCAAGACTCCTGCTGAGTTCTTAAACTGAATTTTCTCCAAGTTTTGCCTTTCTAGACTTCATGATTGAGCACTAGAGGGAAAAAAAAGAAAGAAAGCTCTGACAACTCTTTTCCCTCTCTTTTGTATACCACACAACGTGTTAAAAGCATTATTAAACAACCTGCTTGTGATCTGGGATTCTCTACAGAATCAACATGCTGACTAAACCACTGAACTATTGTAAGTTCTTTTTCAAAGAGGAATGAAGCCATTATCTGCTAGCTCCTAACAAATTTACATTATCAGGCATTACTTCAGAGTTTCCCTTAAGTCCTATTTCTAACTCAAGAGCTTAATCATTAATGAACATAGAAGCTTAGATTCATGAGATATAATATTGTTTTATATTTATTCAATACCATAAAGATAACCAACTACCTTCACTTTTTATGACAAGCATCTTTTAGTTCAGAATTGACCCTTATTCACCCCATGTAGTATTTCAGTATCCTGCGTAATGTTGTAATTTCCTGACTAAGCTTCCCAGAGTTTGGGCCCTTTAGCAACTGTGGAAATGACAAGGGAAACACTAAGATTATTTAGAAATGTCAAGCCCAGAGATGTAGCAGCAAGTGCTTTTTTTTTTTTTTTTTTTTTTTAATTTGTTAACTGTAGTATTGAATCAGCTTTACACTGAGAAAATAACAGATCTATTTATGACAACTGTAATAACTGAGGCTGATGAGGTCTTATCCCAGTTGTAAGCTCAAGTTCTGCAAAGTCAATGAAAGTTCATAAAATGTTCCCTGGCTCCTAATAACATGTACTGATAGGAGAAAGTTCAAAAGACAGAGGCAAGAGAAAGAAAATACCTAAAAGAGTATTATACCAGACCACGGACACCATAAAAAGACAGGAATGAAATAACTTTTGGCAAACAACAGCAAAACAGAAATGAATGAACCAAAACAGGTGTACTGGAAACATAGTTTATTCAATACCTGCCCTTATCCACTGCCTTTCTTATGGTTTTTAAAAAGATAGTTTGAGGCAAAGGACAGTAACTTTTTTTCACCTTTCTATGGACATTATCAGATTAGCTCATTATAAAGCCAGCAAAGACCCCCTCCTGATTAATGTGTCTTTCTTCTCTCTTATCTTCCCAGGATCCAGAGGAAAGAAAACTACTGTGATTGAGCTCCAGGCTTGAATGCTAAAAAAGTAAGCCAAAAAGTCACATTTCTCCTATCATTTTGATTTCATTATCTTTCCATACTTTTTTGTTTACTTAGAAAATAGGACAATGGCTGTCTGCCAAAAACTGAAAAGAAAAGGAATACTTTTTTCCGCATGACATATGTACATATGACAACATATTAGATTTTAATTAATGACTTATTACGTTAAAAAAAAAAAGATCTTGATGGTTCTTTGACCATCATTTTCTATTCTGCAATCAGATTTTACTCTTTTAGTGTTTTGTTGATAGTGTATTTTTTAAATAATTATTTCTTATCCTAACACGTATTTCCTAGTTTCTGTGAAATGCTAAGTAAAGGTATCTCTACTTAAAACCATTTCAACATCATTATCATTACCAAAAATCATTGCATACAACATTAAAATGGAACAGTCAATATATGAATCTTGGTAATTCACTAGGCTCATTTGTCCTTTAATTCCAAAAGGTAGATTTACAGGAGCACATATATAACTGAGCGATTCAGTATGACTCCAGATCTGCTAAATCATGCCATTGAACAAACCAGTTTTCATGGGCTGCGGCAGAGATTTGGTTGAGAAGTAGGAGGACATCAGACCACTTTGCAGTGAAAAAGGTCAGTGTTCATACCACAGCAGCTGTTATCTGATTCACTTTTGCCAATTCCTGGAAAAGTTTTAGCTCTTGTTTTCCTTGCCAGAATACAGCTGTGGCTGGCTGATGAAAGCTGCTCAGAATAAACACTGTGTCACTGAACTGCAGACACTAGGCTTCCCCTATGGTGACTGATGGAGAATGTAACTGAAATATGTTATCTTAAGTATCCCTGAAATAAGATAAATCAAAAAGAGATGGGAGATTTATGGAATGGTATTTATTGTATATCTACATTTGTATGAATAGTACAAAATAATGTGATTCTTTCCAATCACATCTGAACAGTAGTTTCTACAGATTAAAGGAACTTTCAGCACAAAAGTTTACTGTGGTCTACCAAAAATGCCTCGTCCCTTAATATTTAGCAGGATTCTAGCACAAATAGCACAAAGTGAAATTATTCTGAAGTTATACGATCATTTTAATGCTTAGGTAATTTCTCCATGAATTATTTACAAATCTGTTCCTCAGACAGGCTTCCCACTGCCTGTTAAATATATGATTCAAGTTATCTCACCTTCCCTTTACATTATCATGCACTTCCCAGGGCCATGTCTTTACACTTTTTCTTTACACAGTCTTATGTCATTTAACCATTTATTCATATATTTTCATCTCAGATAAAATTCATCCTGAGGCATACGATTCAACTTAAGTATTTGATTGTTTTCACAGGTACAGTTTAAGAGTTTTGAGTCAGATGCATCACTGAGTAAATGTCATGTTGTTTGCTTTTTTTTTAATATCACCCAGTGTAATATTCATATCATTTTATATTAATACACTAATTGCATTAAATATATTTGGTTTATTGACTATACTGTGTGTCTCCTTAGAGGAAACTATTTAAAGTCTGCATTAATCAGGATTTAAGTAAACATATCTGATTTATGACAACTTGTTTTGCTGTTGGATGGAGAGCAGTCAGCCAGTTGCTTAATTGTCATTCATCACACTGAAACAGCACTGATATTCATTCATTATTGGACCTTCGACAAGCTGGATGCACAATATTTCCTTACTAGCTGACACTATGATATATTTAGTTGCTAATATGTTTTGTATTTTGAAACTCATGAGGCAATTTGGTATCATATTCCTGAAAGCATGTATTGCTGTAAAATGCAAGTAATAACTTGCCATGATTCTTCCATTTCTTAGTGTCTTTCCATCATCATGAAAGTTGCCTAACTAAATGTTTTTTTTTCATCCCCTAATTTTCAAAATGTACTATTTCTTAATAGCAAGAAACAAGTAAGATGCCAACTCCTTATTCAGTGTTTTATGTTAGATCCATATTTATTATTTTTAACCCACTGTTCTTCTGTACACACTAATTGCAAGTTATGATAGAGTTAAATAATTAAAGTAAACTAAAAATATGTGAAATCCTTCTCTGCACTCTCATGCCTTCTGTTTATCATCATTATTATCTCCTCCATATAAATTCTTTAACTAGATTTTGGTTCCTAACAATGCTTTGCCAATTTGAATTAATTTTTCATTATATTCTGAAATAAAATCTGTGCAAAGTAATCTCCAGTGAGCACTGAGGTTTACATAAATGTAAGACAAGGTGATATTTCAGTTCAAATTAAACATCATATTGATTTTCCACAAGAATTCTGGTCTTTGATTCAGGACTGCACTCTAATAATACATCTGATTCATCCCATGAATACACTCATTCATGGATGGGGATCCCCAGACTTTTCTCCTTTTGGCTGAAATGAATGTTATAATGGACCATTCAGAAAAAAAGATAAAGCATCAAACAACTGATTAAACAGAATGGATTCATGCAGTGTTTATAACAGTTCACACCATACCTTCAGAAAGTGACTGCTAAGCTCATCTTAGTCTGGAAAACATAGAGGTAGCTGACAGAAACCATTCACCTAGAAAAACTGTACTGTGACAGCTACTGGTTTCACTCTTTGCTTTAGTTTAAAAATAAGAAAGAGAAGTTTTGCAGTTAGGAAGAGAGGGGTTGTCTTGTTGCAGGCAAGATTTCTCTACCAAAGGTAGTATTTGTGCATAAAAAAGTCTTCCTGTTTTCCCTGCTTTCAAGAAGCTTGAAGTATTGTTGCTCCCATAAGAACAGGAACTGTCTTTTGTTTATGCCTGCAATACACAGATGTCTGCATGCATGCACACACATGCACACACACCTGTTTATGTTTATCAGTCTGTGATAATTTCATATAAAGCAATACTCATATAACTTGTACTTAGACTATTCTTACTCATATTCTAAGCACTTTTGGGACTGGTAGTACAAATGAGATCATCTGAGAAGAGCTGAAATTAGAGATTGCAAGAAAATAAGAGGAAAGCAGTGGAGAAGATCTTTACTTTGTCTAAAGGAGGCTAAGGAAAACATCTAGAACTACCTTGTGTAATCTATTGGGAAAGGCCTGGAAGGAAGAATATAGGTACAGTACAGTTTAAGGGTCATAGAAAATGAGACCTACAGAGATGAGAGGAAAAGAAATAATAATGAGTATTGGGTAGATAAAGCCCTCTAGTGAGCCCTATACTAAAGCATGACTGTGAAAGTGTCAAGGATGACAGAATCAGTGTCCCCTTGATGAGCTGTTACGTGCATTTACTCTCACTGAAGAGCCTGCAAAACAATGGAAGGGTTTTCTTTACCTCTTTTCATTAGTCAGGAATATCCAGAAGGGTGATGGACAAAAGCAATCGAGAGACAAAAGTACATAAGTGGTTTGGCTGTCTTTTGAAGAAATGATCTTGCTGCTATCAGAATTCCTTATGGCTAAATACGGGTGCTAAAACACAGGTGCTAAAACACATAAATCAAAAAGAAAATATTGCAGTTTGATCATTCCTAGTGTATGCACGGAAAAGGGATGTTAGCTTCAATACCAGAAACCAGCCCAATAGTTTAGCATATTTCCTCATCCTTGCATCTTAGCTTCTCTCCAATAGGAACCCACATTTTTTTTAATATCATAACCAAAATTGTGAATAGAAGGAATGAAAATCACAATTTGAAGAACATTTTTGTCTGGTCCATGAGAGCAAGTGGCTCCACCTTTTTTTTCTTTTAACCATAAATTTACTGTAAGAATTTTTTTCTCAACAGATATGGGAAAAGTTACGTAAATTTAAAGGAAATTTAGTGTAATGCAGCTTCTAAGATAGAATGGCAATTACCCTTTTTCTTTTCCATAATTAAAGAATAAAAGTAGAAGAACATGGAAATTCAATTTGACCTAGTAGGATATATGGAAGAAATCTATATCTTGAGAACAAAAGAATTCTTAGAAGATTGCATATAAAAAATAGAGACGAACTACTGTACAAAAGAAAGAGAGTTGAAATACAAATGAAGGTGTTCGAATGCCTAGGCGGCGCTGATTTCTTGAACTGTTGGTGACTCTTCTCTAGTTGAGGAGCAATCAGCCACAATAATCCCATAAACCAAATCTGAACCAAAAGACCGTTTTGGACTATGCTAAAAGCACATAGTGCTGCAGGCCCCCACAATGGGTTTTGATCCACAAAACCTTGTCACACTTATGACTAGATTTTTCATTGTAAATCAGCATTTTAAAAATCAGATAGAGGTCACATAGGCATAGACATAGTTAGGAAAGAACCTTGGGAGACCACCTAGTCCCAGCCTAATTCTCATACATTCAGTATAGATCACACTGCTTTGGGCTTTGTCCAACCAGGTCTTGGAAACCTCCTTAGGGCTAGTTTGAGAGTTCTGTGAAATGAACACTAATAAAAGAAGTGCTGTGAGAACTGTTTGGACATTTCATTCTGAACTGATTCAGAAAAGATTACCTCAGTGCTATTTTAATAAGGAAGTTCAAGAATTTTCCAGGAGGTATTGTTGTAGCAGAACTGCAATGATACTTTTTGCAACCTAGGAAATGTGAATAGGGTACCCAGTTCTACTGTCTGTGTTTATGAACCAGTGTTCAAGACACTGGATTTAGCAAGGAGAAATAAGATTCTGTTAGATAAGATTTCTAGAGTTTTTAGTGGGGCTGGCTTATGAATTACATAAATACTCATAGTTTCTATTTTAGGAAAACATGCTTCCTACACTGACATGAACCTATAGTCTGTTGTTGAGTATTTTGTTAAGCTGCTTTGTTGGTTCAACTTTAGGCTACAGTTTTAGGGAAACAATTCTTAATTAAAGAAATTAACAAAAATTAAATTGCTTGATCTTCCTTCATAAAGAACAGACAGATGCTCGTTTTGGTACTATTTAGCTTTGATGCTCTTAAGAAGTCATTTATTCTACAGATAGATAGTTACTTTCTGGGAGTTACATTATCCATTGTTAAAATACATTTCCCCTTGCTAAAAACTGTCATAAAAATCTATTTTAAAAATATTGTAAGAAAGCTTTCTTTGTGACACATATGTCATCACCTATAAGAGTAGAACTTAATGATTTAAGAGATTTTTCTTCTCTGTGGGAGATGAGATTACTTCACAAAGGAGAAAAATTTAACCAAGGCTAAATTGTTGTTCATAACATGATGTGAACCACTTCAGGTTACTGCTTTTTTGTCCTGCCAAATACAAGATTAACACTATTTTAAGCAAATGGAAAAAAATAATGACATATATAAAGAAGAACTAATTTAAGAAAAGGGTGGAATTATTTTAAGAATTTCAGTTTCACATGGTAATTCTTGACATATGTTTAATTGTAGTGCCATTTCCTCACGTACCAAAATATATTGTTTTAATATTTTTTGCCTATATGAACTTGAATTTATTTCCTCTACATTAAACTCATTGAGAGTATGAAACTGTAGCCTAAGTCTTGTGCTTCCACAGAGCAGAAAATGATGTGTGGAAAACAACCAAGAGTTAGAACTGAGGAAAATCTGATCATTTTCAGCCTCTACATTTATACTTCCTGTTTTTTGTACTTTCAATCTGGTAAATCCTGATTTTAGTTTTGAACTGGGGGACAATATAATCAGGAAATGTGGTTGCTAAGTCAGGGATCTAAATACAAAGACAAAAAATAAGAACTTAGGAAATTGCTTTATTTTCGTAACTGTTGTTTTTTAACCTATGTTAAAGAAGGCTACAAGTGTGAAGAGAGAATTGCTGTGCTTTAGCTGCTAAGATGGACATTAACAAATTACGTCAAGAAAAGCTGCACTCATATTTTATGCTCGTAGCAGTGAAATGGCAATGCTATTTTCACACAAATGGAGCTTATAACTGGATATTCTATTCAAGAGCTTCTCAATCTTTTTTCCTCCTGCATCTCAGTATATGTAATCACACTTTCCACAGCTTTCTATGACCCTACAGTCAACTCCTTGCAGCAAATTCAGAAGTGCTCCAGAATATTTTCAAAATGTTTCCCAGAAACACAAAAGTAACACCCATGACCTCCAAAAAAAAACACTGCTCTCTGCTCTGGTCATAGGACTAAATGACTCATAAATTGAGATTTTCTGATCTACATTAAAAAAAAAAACTGGAAGACTAGATGATTTAGAGGAAACGCTGAAATATTTCAAGACTTTATCTCCTAAAAAAGCAGAGGGAGAAGTGTGAAGATCAAACAGATGGAGATTGTCAAAAGCCTTTATTAATGTTTGATTTTATGTACCACACTATATGAGGCACTGATACAGTCAATCTTTTTACTGCTCCAGATATATATTAGATAGAATTTGTGTTGTCTGGAATGGTTGACAAACATAAAACACCTTTTGTAATCGCAAGAAAAAAAAATAATAAGAGTTATTACACATGAAGAAGATTTACAGTGTTGCCATAGGGCATACTAAAAGCAAACGGGAAAACAAATGAATGTTAAAGGCCAGAAGATGACGACTTTATTGTTCTTCAAGGTCTGCCCTCACCATATGGTACATCTAACAGTCTATGATTGTTTTTACCTTTCCCAGTTTTTTATTGTCCCTTTTGTGTTGCACACATAATTGTTAGGAAAATTAACTGCTGGCACATTCTGTTAAAATGATTTGCAAATATAAAATGAAAACCATTTCAGCATTTTTCCCTTTGAAAATACAGCTAGCTTCATTTTTATCTAGATTTTAAGATCCTCATTTGTCTTCTAGAATATTCCAAAAGATCGTTCAAAACAGTTGTGTAACTGTATCTTACAACACACAAGTGTCTGTTCCAATGCAGTCAGAAGCAAATACTGTCACGGCATTGAAAATCAGGTAGGCAAGAGGAGATAGAAGCTCTTCAGCAGAAATGATAGCAGCTGTTGTACAGGCCACAAACCTTCCACTGTTCGACTGTATCCAGAGCACATATGGCCCATATTTTCTGTCCGAGAACCTTTGCTGCCTACTCCTAGCTCATTTACCTTCTTCCAGATGTAGTCTTCCCCTGCCTTATGAACACCCACATGACACGGTGGTCCAGGACCTTGAGATATAGGAGACGTCATTGTGTTCTTTAGGGTACTCCCTGGTCATTTTGGCAAGTTCTGTGTACTCCTTTTGAGCCCTGCTGGTCACAATTCTTCCTGCTTTTGCCTCTGGCTATAGCTACTCTCTACCATTAGATGAGCCTGGGCAGCCCTGGCTCCAAAGGTGAATGAGAGGATGTATATTCCAGGAATTTGGAGGGTGGCATGTTTAGAAAATTTTCACTTGCTTAATGGAGACACATTTTTGGAAATGCCACCCCCCTTCTTTTTCATTCAGATATGAGTTTCCAGACCTCTATCTTGTCATTCAAGTAATGGGTAAACCTCATCACCAGTGGGACAGAAGAGGTTTCTGAAGTGCACAAATACCTGCTAAGCTGATGAACAATTTTTACCCTTCTCACAGCTCACCCTTTTCCTCCATCTTGTGAAAACAGGATGGATCCTCCTAGTCAATTCTGACAGAGCAGAAGGAAGAGTGACAGATAATGTGGCCAGAGTGAAGAGCCTGGAGCACCACTTCTGCTGAATTTCCTGAAGGCAAACCAGTGACTAGATAGTGGTTAATTTTCCCTGCAGATTCTTTGAAAGTATGGCTAAAAAACAATAGAAATTAAATCTCACCCATTTTACTCTTAGTTAACACCTCTGGAAGCTATGTAGAGCTAAGCTCCGTATGCTTAAAATAGATATTCAAGCTTGAGTAATATAAGGGTTTTTTTGTTCTTTTCAGCATAAAGAAAGCTTCATGAAGAATATTCTAGGGTCTGATGGGGAGCTGTTTTGTGCAATGGCTTGTTCTCCTGAAATGGTACAGAAGTTCTCCACACAAGTAACTGTACTTCTGAGTCAGGCATATCAGAGGCAGATCCAATAGGACAAAAATGCTATAACAGATGTTGAGACTAAAGATACAGTAAAAAATTGTTGGCTCTAAGCAAATGGTATAGTGTTATTGCAAGTGAAGCTCAGGACAAGGTGTGATGAGCTCTGACAAATACACAGAAAAGAAGCCTTATTTCTCAGATAAAATGTGGCAATACTTCATAGCCTGAGACATGCGATATATTCCTTCCTTGATCATTGTTTGCATGTGTGACAGCAAGAACTTGAGATCTTCTGTTTTCCTTGTATACCATTTGCTAGATCTATTTTTGATGGAGAGAAATTTGCAACATTAATAGAGAAGATTATTAATTACCAAGAAACAAGATACTGTACCTTGCGAAATGTCACTTACTATGTAAAAACTGATACTATTTAATGCTTTCAGCATAAGAAGACCCACCGTTTTTCAGCAAAACTGAATTCTGCAAAGTTAATTATAACAATTTTTACAGGCCACAGTGACAGCTTCTAATAACAGCTGATCAGCTGTAGATGCATCAGTTGCCAGACTGAGTCAGCTTTCCAGCCATGATGAGCTGATGACTCCCGCTTGTGTGCTGTGTGTGTGTAAGTAATCAAAACAAAAACAGTCAGAAACACAAATTGAATTGTCAGCATTGTTCATATCTGTAAATTCCTGCTCGTGTAGTGATTCTTCATAATCTTTGAGGTGTTTCTAGGTCTTGTTAAATGCTAGCTAGTATGATTGACTAGTATTAGCACTGATCGCAAAACAGAATTAATGATCTAGTTTTAGGGTTATAAAACAGACTTTCTGAAAACAATTGAGAGGAAAAAAAGGCTATCTCCTAAAAAAACGTTTATTATATCAAAATATTTAATTGATAAACCCAAACAATTCTACTCAATCTGCATACTATTTAAATGAGATGTATGGCTGATTAAGAAAAAGCCAACTAAGTCTGTATTTTATTAGGTGTATATTTTTTTATATTTTTTTTATCTTCCACATCTACTTTGTTTGGCATAGCCTTTTTCAAAAGAATTTCAGGTTACACCAGACTTTTAAGCCAGGGCCGCATTTTCACAGTCTTACAGTGCAGTGAAGAGGAAGGATAAGAAGCAATTGATTTAACTAATGAATTCTTCAGTTACTCCAAACAAAAGAAGAATCCAGGAAGTGAAGTCTGAATCAGATTACTAAGGATGAGTGCAGAATAACATAGGCAAGCATGTGGAAACAAATGACCAAAGCATAAACCTCCTGAAAACAGAAAGACATATCACAGTAATAAATGCTTAGCATGCTAGCAGAATAGAAAAAAATAGTAGCTCATTATCCAGTAGAGAATAAAACTACCATCAGCTAGGACAACCCAATATTTCTTATCTTTTTGAATCTTGCCTCCCCCAGATTCTCCATCCATCACCATTTGGCTTCCACAATTGATCAGTTCACAATACTGGGATAAGATCTCAGCCTTGAGCAAAGAGAAAACAGGTATGAATGCATTCAGGTAAGATAATTACTTTGATATCAGCTGACTCCAATAAATTTCATTCTAAAAGGCTTATGGAACTGAAATAAACACAGTCTCTAGCACTTATTTTTGAATATTCATGTAGAAAAGAAGCAGCGAAATTGCAGGCTAACCCTGAGAATGGTAAAAGTCAAGAGCTGGAGGATTTAATGTGGATTTTGCACATTTTTTTGGCTCCATTGTTAACCCTGAATAACCTTGATGCAAATAAATTAACCATTTGTGAGTAGAGAAGATACTGAAAGATTACAATATTGATATCAGCTTACATGGATTTGTAAAAAATTAAGTGTCAAATCAATATAATTATATTCTGTAGCAGGGAGACAAGACTCAGGGGTAGAATGGAAACACAGAAACAGTAAAAAGGTACTTCGTATCATGACACTAATGTTAAGTATTAATAATGGCTCACACGATACTCTGGTAAACAGGTTAGGGAGATATGATCTACATGCAATTTGTTACTGGAAAATCCAGATAAAACCTGCTACAGTGTGGGCGTAAATCTTGTTGGAAAACCGTAATCAGGGGTAGCTATCAACAAATTACTGCCCACAGCAGAAGAGGTCTGCTCAGAATCCATTTTTACTTAAATGTTGTCATTAATGGATTTGATAGTGAAATAAAAAGCAAGCTTACTAAATGCACAAATGATGGAAAACCAGACAAAGCTGAAAGTGCGTTGAAACATAACATTAGAATTCAAAACGACTTTGATAAATCGCAAAAATAACCTGACAAAACAAGAAAGTTAGCAGTGAAAAATGCAGTGTGCAGTTGTGCAAATAAAAGGTGAAAAGAAACCTGTTAGAAATTAGTCCTGTGGGAAGAGCTAAAGAATGTGAGCATGTAAAGGCTACTCACAGAGGATTGTTTTTGAAAGACAGAGCACTTCTAAGCCATCTATGTAGCCCTACCGTGGACCTGTAATCTACTATTGTCCTACATATTCCAGGAAAGGATGAGAAAATGCAATATCAACTGAATGTGTACACTGAATAGCTAGGGCAATTAACTTAGGCAAGTTAATATCTAATTTGGAGTATTTACTTGAATCTAGATACACAGGGAAAAATGTGAGATCTACTCTACAGAAAATTGACCCCAGAAGATGCTAGAATATTTATTGGGAAAAGAATAATTATTAGGATTTTGAAAATTTGTAAGAGACACATACCTTTTAAAATGATATTCTTCAACGTGGAACTACAGTATACCTGGTGGATATCTTGAGTTCTAGATTAACTGTCTGTATCACCATGAAAAGGAAGGAAGGGAGGAAGGGAGGAAGGGAGGAAGGGAGGAAGGGAGGAAGGAAGGAAGGAAGGAAGGAAGGAAGGAAGGAAGGAAGGAAGGAAGGAGAAAGAGAAAGAGAAAGAGAAAGAGAAAGAGAAAGAGAAAGAGAAAGAGAAAGAGAAAGAGAAAGAGAAAGAGAAAGAGAAAGAGAAAGAGAGGGAGGGAGGGAGGAAGAGAAAGGAAGGAAGAGAAAGGAAGGAAGAGAAAGGAGAGAGAGGAGAGGAAAAAAACAAAAGATCTTCATCGAGTTTAGAGGGAAGTCACCTTAATATGTAAACTCTTAGGAATTTACAATGAACAAAATCATCAAAAATTTCTTGGAAGATATGCTCTTTTGTATTGCACAATGAAAAATGTGGTACCAGTCCTCTTTGCAGGAATTTTTCAGGTTTGTAGGTTGTAAAAGTCTAAGCCGTTGAATTCAGAAACTATTTATTATTCATCCACGCATTTTCCTGGAAAGCTTCTGCTTTTCTCATGTAATTCTTGCAAAAGAAAAAATGACTCTAAATCCCACCTCCCTACTCTTCTGCTATTATAAGCTCTAGACCTAAGAAGTCCTCCAATTCCATATTTTGTTCAGAAATTGATTGCTTCAAAGTGAGGGAACAGCTTTGGTTTGTGTCACACAAAGACAGAAAAGGGAAGGGTAAGCTGTCTCTCGGGAGGGCTCAGGTCTATGGAATATCTGGACATATAATGAGCTGGCTTTCTAGAACAGGCCAAAAATTTTCACTCTAGATTAGGAAAAATTTCATAGAATCATCATAGAATCATAGAATGGCCTGGGTTTAAAAGGACCATAATGATCATCTAGTTTCAACACCCCTGCTATGTGCAGGGTCACCAACCACTAGACCAGGCTGCCCAGGGCCACATCCAGCCTGGCCTTGAATGCCCCCAGGGATGGGGCATCCACAACCTCCTTGGGCAGCCTGTTCCAGTGCATCACCACCCTCTGTTTGAAAAACTTCCTCCTAATATCTAACCTAAACCTCCCCTGTCTCAGTTTAAGACCATTCCCCCTTGTCCTATCACCATCCACCCTCGTAAACAGCCGTGTTCACAAATTTATTCATGGTTGCTTTGTTTTGTTTTGTTTTCGTTCATATAACAGGGTATGTTCATCAGGTATCCTCTTTCTGTTGGAAAAAAAAAAGATTGAAAACTGACTTTTTCAATAATTTCAGTTTCACAGCTGAGGAACATGATGCAAAATGAAGTTTCATGTGCAATTTCTTCTCACATTAGGCAATATAGCAGTGAAATTGACAAGAAACAGCTAGAGAAGATACTCTAGGAAACAGAGTGTTGCAGCTAAAGTATTCTGAGTTTTGATTTTTTTTTTTGCTGAATACTAGCAGCTCTCTGCAGAACACTCTGACCCTCTTGGCTGCTGTTGTAGAAAAGCTGCCAAAACAGCTCTGAAGATTACTGGGTATTTTAAAAGCCCATAGGCCTGGTGTCTGTCTTGATTCTTCACATTATGATATAATGCAAGTGTCTAGTAATTTGTTGTTACGAAAGCTGTTTTTTTCTTTTAATATCTGTGTATTTCTTCTGCCAGTAAAGTACCTGCAAAAATCAAAGTCTACTTCTGTAGTTGCACTCTTCTATCTGCAAAAGGCTGTATTTCTTAGAAGCGGAGTGATGCTTTCCTCAGAATCTTGTTAATAAATGTCCTTAAGTAAGAGGCCTTGTTTTCTTATTTTAGATCAATTTTCTTAGGCCGGTGAGCTTTACTTGCCCAAAGATTGAAGAATATAAATAAGTACTGTAAGGATATGTAGAAAAGGTAAAAGCTATGTGAATTGCAAAGGATATGTACATACTTGTAAGGACACTTCATAAGGACATTTGATAATGGCTACCCTGCATAAAAACAAAAGGAAGAGACAGAAAAAGTAAAAAACCCAGCAAGATTCACAGACACTAAGGAACAAGATATAACAGAGACAATAACAAAGATTAGATATTTCAGGTTACTTATTAACGGAACACAATTGAACGAGTAACTCAAAGTTTTGGAAAGGTTAAACTAGCTTTTCTTAATTGATAGCAAGAGTTGGGGTGGGAAATAAGAGTATCACAGACCTTACAAAAAAAAGCAAACTTAGTCTGAAGGTCTAGAAGGTGTTATTACAGTGAGTTTAGGAAAAGAACCAAGCCATGGAAGGGGCCAAAACTCTTGTCCACCTGAGCTCTGCACCTGATCACTGCAGTCTATACAATATTCTTGACCCCGTTACTTTTTCTGTGTGACTTTGTTCTCTCTGTGCAGGTAAGCAGAGGTGACTCACCAGCTAGCTTCAAGCTATACTAGGCAGCAAGTTGGAGGAGATCAGAATCTGGAAAAATCCAAATTTGGAGATGGAGATGTGTTAAACAGGGCATGGACTGGGGGCAGACCCATCTCACTAAGGGAGCCTTGAATGCAGGAGCAACTACCAATGAACGGTAATGGTGTGCTAATAACCACTAGCAAATTGATCATCTGGAGAAGGAGAACAAGGCGTTCAGCTGTGTTCATTTCCACACAAATGCTGTGGGTGCTTATGCAGGTGCAAGCAAAGACACTGCACACCGCATCCATATGCATGGGCAGACACATGTGCTGTGCCCCTCTACTGGGAATACACACTAAGCCTCAGAACTGAATGATCCTAACAGAAGCAGAAAACAGACTGGATAGGACAAATCTCTTCAGCCTTAAACTCCAGTGGGTTTGCCAAACCTTTGTACATACTCAAGAATTCTTCAAGTAATAGCTATGTTATAACTTCTCTTAAAGAATGATGATAAGGAGGGGAAGAGAAAACAGTTTTGCAGTCCCAGATGTATAATCTTCTTTCATTCTCACCTTGTAATTATATCTAGTTTCCATTAAGCCACTGAAGATTAGGTATAGACAATGAATCGAATGATTGTCATGGGAAAAAAGAGAGCCAAATCTAAATGTATTGCTAACTAAGCAGTCATAGTTTCCTACACCTGCTTAAGAAAAATAGGAATGTGGTGATGGACAGAGAAGAAAAACAGGGTCCCTAAGAGTAAACGTGAAAGCCACTATACTCTGTTAGGATAAAGGAGTATGTTTTACAGTCAATAGGGTACTGTAAATGGAATTAGACCTAAAAGTAGCAACAGATCTGTACAGAGGTCAGTAGCACAGACAAAAAGAGTCTGAAGGATGACAGAGCTGGCTGTGGTAGACAATAACAGTGAAAAGAAATCACATGATGATAGATCTACAGAGACAAGAAGTTAAGAGAAAGGAGGCACCTGTGATACAGCAAATGAAAGAGCCTTCTCAGTTAGCCCTGGAAGGCTAATAAAGCTCCACTCATCTGAAAGTGTAGGCAGTACTACTATAGTAATGGTCATGACTATGTCTTTTTGGCCATTCTCCACAATAAAATACAGCAATTTACAGTATATGGTTGGCAACCTTATCTCTTCCTGTAACATTCTTTGCTAGTTACTTACAAGAAGGAAAGCAGAGAACACCAGACAAACCAGTGGGAGAAGCCTCCCAAAAAGGCAACCGTATTCTGTGCATCTACCTTTCACTGTATATCGTGTTGGGATGGCTCTTTGTTCTTGACCACTCGAGTACACCGGCTATGTTAAGGGATGTTTTTGTATCCTGCGTGCTTAAGTGGTGTCCCTTCTCCAGAGATCTCCATTTTATAATGTAAAAAGTAGAAAAGAGGCATACAGAAGTTATCATAAACTCTATAAAGATCCATACCAGAGCATCTTGACCCTCAATCATCTGTTACAATGACTGCGTCATACATCTACATATAGCGGAACATACTAATGGTTCACTATTCCTACCACTACAACAGTCTTGAGATTGTTATTTGATATGTTAGAATTACAGGTCAGATTTCTTATAGCAGACTGAAACAATATTGTACCAAAAGAATAAATCACTAAACTGATGAAATAAGTATTTTTCTTCACCATAATACAGTGGCCATTACTTCTACATATGAACTCTAAGTGCAAGGTAAAATTTACATATTGTTCAGATTAACACTTGCCATTTTAAATACTTATATGCATATGCTGCATTGTTTAAAGAGGCATTTGTTTTTTCTTTTGAACAAAGTGTATGAAAACAAAAATTGCAGCTTTTCAAAACCTTACTTTAGATGACACTGTGGATTACTGCAATGACAAGACAGCAAGATGAGATACTTTACATTATGATCTTGTGATTTCATAGATTTTTTTTTTCCCCAAGAAACGGAGACCCAGATCTACAAAGCAAAGACTTGGCTACCTAAACTTAAAATTCATAATAATACATGAAGACCAGAGTTTATACTGTGTCACAGAATCGCTTGAAGCAGTATTAAGCTGCCAACCATCATGTCAGTTGCTCACTGGAATAAATAATTGGATAAAAAATCCGAAGCCAGATAGTTGCTTACCAACATTTTTTCTGCAGAAGATGTTCAAACAACCAAAAGCACTGTACTACTCTCTGCTGCTTTATAACAGCTGAAAAATCTGCCAAGCATCACAAAATAACATAAACATCACCAAAGGTCACCGAATCTAATATGATTTTCTGAACTGATGTCCTAGACTTGGAAAAAAAAAAAAGTAAATTGCTGTCTGAATTCTGTATGTGGCAAAGGTAACTTAAGGGATACAGTTGACATGAGAAATGTCAAAGATTTTTTGAACTTCAGTTAAAAGGTTTAACCAGTTTAAAGTTCTTCGTACTGTTGGGTTTATCAGAGCTGTCACAACATACTTTTAACTTGTCTCCAAGAGGACTGATTCTGGTACTAGCTATGCTACTTTTGAACATCTACAGCTGTTTTGTAGCATGTAGCCACAGAAGCTGTGGGAAATCCAAAATTCAGCCCCAAACACTGGCTAAATAAATTAAATTTAATGCAGATAAATTTTTAATAAGATCTTGATTAAAAATAATAATAGTAAAAATCTTAATATTTGGACTTGGCAACATCTTATTATTTCCCTCTTAGTACTATGTATTACATAATATTACTTTCATTTTTTCTTCTTGCATGAAGGGTAAAAGCATACTAAATTCAGTTCTCCTTTATTTTTTAATCGAAGCAGGTGGTACTGATGAAATACATATTTCTATTTTCCATTAAGTTAAAAATAACACAAGGTGGCCAGGTTTGCAGTAGTACAGAGATTTAAATAACAGGATTAGACCAAAATAAGCAAATACTTTTTCTGCTGAAAAAGCACAGGATAATAAACTCATATTTCTCTTCGTGTTACCCTGAAACTGAAAGAGCAGAAGCAGAACAGAAAGTTAGAAAAAAAATCCTTCCCTACGTTTTCCACATATTTTCCCAATGTAGTTTTCAGTCCTAACTTTAAATATCTTTGATAAAGGTAAAAAGCTGGACAATTTATATTTGTTTAAATGTTTCAATCAAGTTTTTATTATTTCCACTTTTAGAAGATTATTGTAAAAATCTAATTTTCCAGGTAGAAAACCATGGCGTTGAAAACTTGCATAAGTAAAATTCAGTGTTTTACTTATCATCCCTAAGCAAGGAATTCCCTACTCATACATTTCACTCTTGGTGAATGGTCTTTTAAACTGTAGCAATCAATGTTCCTTCCTTACTAAAATTATTATTCTAAAAAGTTCAGTTCCTTGAAGTGAGATTGGGACTGAAGACTCTATGGAATGCTGACAAACATGTCACTCCACAACAAATTACATATAGGGCTACAGATACCCAATTACACAGGAGAATCTCTAACAAGAAGTGTAAGACCGGGCAATCTGCATGAAGCAGACAATCTGATATGCTCCAACGTTCTTCTGAGACAAATTCTGGCAACTGACTGAAGGAGTTATCAGGTCAAAGTGGGAGACAATCAGGCATCTGTTTCGCAACTATGAAGTAAAAAAGTGCTCAGCTAAGGAAAGAGAGGAAGTGGTGGAGTTTTGGTTCTTGACCCACTTGGCTGAAATGTCTTTTCTTCCAACAGGAAATATCGACATTACTCACTGGTACAGTGCAAAGAAGGGAAAACTTGGGCTCAGTTTTCTGAGATCTGTTAATGTCCATATTGCATCTATATCATCAACAAAATCCACAGTTGCTGCCAGGCCTCAGTGCATACAGAGCACACTAGAGGACCTTGGGTCCCTATTGCAATTGGTGCACTCTAGAACGGAATCCAGCTCTGATATCAGCCTTGGTTCCACTAGTGGGGCAACCACTTTGAAAGCACCAAGAGGGTAAACAAGAAACTCCAATATGGATGTGTAAGGAATATTGTAAAGAGCCTTCCTGTACACTAAAGACTAATATACATGTCATGTAAGAAGACTAATGTGCACAGTATGTGAAAATTTGCGTGGAACAGAGAAAACCTTGCAGGAAGTACTTGCTAACCCACAGACCTTCAGTGGTTCCATATTTCACAAAGGTTGCTAGTGTGATTACAAAATGAAAGTGAGAGCGTGAGTCTGGATAGGCATCAGGTGAGACGCTAATTTCCTGTGCACTAGGAAAACAGATCTGTCTCTGAGAATAGAAAGCCATACTGGATGGAAAAAAAACAAAACCATGTGACTTTTGGAGAGTGTTACTCACGGTGTTAATAGACAAATTTAGCTTCATCTTTCCTGCTGCTGACTGAATGTGATAGAGAATAGTTTTAAAAATACACTACATAATTGCAAGACATGCCAAGTCATTCACTTCTTTTTCAGGGTAAGCAGTACCTCAGCTTTCACTGAGGTCTAAATAGATGTTGAATCTACTGGTTCCTTAAACTCTGACAGCCATTCACACCATAGGAAAATATGAGCTAAAACTCACACATAATTGGATTAAATAAAAGGATAGTCCATGTAATGATATTTCACTAACTGTTATTCAAACCATCCCTGTCCGAATCTGTGGCAATATTTGTACTTGGCCTTTTGCAGGATGGCCTCTACTGTTGAGATGGACAAACCCAACACAAAGTGTAAACAAGTACAGTGGAAAGGAAAAAAGAATCCAAAAAGCACAATGCCATTTTCTAAGTGTTCTACCTTAATCCTAAATGCTTTTGCAGCTTTGAGTGCACAAAGGAATACATTCTGAGAATAGCTTGGCATTTCAATTGACACTAATAGGGATAAACTTGTTTTGAACTATTAAAACTAGAGACTGTGATTTTCAGCTGAGTTGACAGCTTAGTGCTCATAAAACTGGTTCACAAGCAGATAGATTGAGATTACCTTCTTCCATGGGATTAGGGTGCCGAAATTGTTTCTGAACATTCACGTCTTCGTATAAACTGTGTACAATATAATATATGAATTTCTAATAGCAAAGTTTATTTTTACCATGTTGAGAAGAAGAATTTTTATATTAAACTGATTTTTGTTTGAACTTCTGGCCTTTCATCTTCCGTACAAGATACCAAAATTTTTTAAACTATATTTCAATTAAAAACAAACAAACAAAAAAAAAAACCAACCCAAATCTCCTTTAGTTCAGATGTGTGCAATTAATAGGAATAATTGTTCATATTCTCTATCTCTTCTTTAATATTTCCTGCATGTTTTTTTCTATAAGCTATATTAAATTCCTACTGTCCCATTAACCAGGAACTCTTAGATAAAGTTCTGTCATGAAGTAATTGTTATTGAACAAGACTGCTGTTTATTTGTGACTGATGTGCTCAATTGAGTTTTTGACCTTTTTGTATCATTGTACATGAAAATCTGATATGCTGAAAATGTCAAATTGCTTAGGAGACAAATGGAAACTATTAGCTAATAATCATTTTTTTAGTGATTTTTTTTTAAATCCAGCAGATCGAAATACAAACAAAAACAACAAAAAGACTTCAGTCCATCTGTTTTATAGAGATTTTGTTCATAATCATCAATTTGATCATCCATGGACAAAGTTAGGAAGAAGAAAATCCCAGTCAGGTCTCAGGGAACTGAGAGTTGTCTTCAGTACATACAATCCAACTCTCCCAGTGCAAATATACATTCATTTACAAATTCTGCAGGTACTACAAATTCAATTGTATCTTCCTTTTTGCCAGCCAAGCTTAGCACTTAAACAATAATTTGCTCATAACCAGACTGAGTCAAAACCAGCTGTGTCTCAGAATTCAAAATAACATATACTTCTTTAAAAGACTGCTGCTAAAAAAAAATATTTCCATGGGATCACAAGCTTATGCAAATGCAATCATGCAAACCTTCTCCTGCTATTTTCCCTTTGTCTTATAGGACGCCATTCTCACTCCAGGATTTACATCTACTTTACTGTTAAGTATGCAATAGCATACACAATACTGCATAACAACTTAGGAAAAAATAATAGAAAATAAAACTATTATAATCCAATGTTGACTTAGCTTATTAAGATAATATCATAGTCAAGTGGGAGAGAAGAAATTTGAATCAGCTGTTTCAATACGCTCCTACTTCGTTTTCATTAAGGCACCATACTGCATGTCTCAAGAAATACACTCTTCCTATTGGAAATGTTTATTTCTATGGCTGTTGCCTATTTCTTTTTAATAATTTCACCTTTAAATGATTCTTAGAAAGTGATAAAACAGCCAAACAATAACCTCTTTAAAGTATTGCTCCAAATATTAAATATTAGCTATGCTTAGCTGATTTTTCAGTTAATTAAAAAAGGCAAAAAAATGTTCTACTGATTCCAGGATTGCTAAAGGTTGCCTGCAACATGAATCTGCTTCCCAGATCTAGTTTTAATTCAGTTACATTCTTGGTATGCAAAGTTGCCATTGACATCAGCATGACAAAGAAGGGTGCTGCCTCCTCCCCCCCCCCCCAACAAAGGATCTCAATAATCTTAAGATGAAGTATACATTTAATTTTAAAAATTATCTAAAAGCAAGTAAATTCAGTGTTTTCCATTCTGTCCAGAAACCCAGAAAACAAACGCCCAAACCTTGTTCTGAGAAGGATTAATCCAAGAGTAAATATGTTTATGCTGAGACTGAACATGCACCATTAGTGCTTGTGTCCATGTAACCCATGTTTTAGACAGATTGTCTAATTATGGGACAATGAAGATTTCCCCGCTCTTCTTAGGTAGATTTTTAGTTAACATCAGGAGGAAAAATAATTGCTGCGAACTAACAATAGTAATTCATAACCCTTGCACATAAGTTTAAACAATTTGTAGTTGTTACCGTTCCGATAGGAAATTGTCTGGAAAAAAATACCATTGGACTCAAATCTACTCATGTTATGACTTTTTTTTTCCAGAAATTTCACTTGCCCTTATCTTCAGCAAACAGAAACTTAAGGACTCAAGGACATTTGAAAATATTACAGTTAAATATAAGGAACAAAGACTTTTTACAGCTTCTGTGCTCGAAAATCTCGGCCTTGGTGCAGTCATCATTTCCATATCTTTTTTCCCTACTAATTAGAAAGGGAACATAGAAGTTGATGAAGTTAACCAAGGATTATGCTGGATACACCACTCCCTAGGCACAGCTTAAGTGAGCCTGGCATCACGGGCTGCCTACGGCTGAGAGGGCTGTGGGGACCGAGAAGGGAGCAGCCTGCACCTGTCTGGGCTTCTGTCTCATCAGAAAGAGGCTGAGTCATCAGGAAAGAAAGGGGCACACAGGAGCTACGACAGAAGCAGCTACCCCTTCCAGGAGCTGCCCTTACTGCTTTGTACTTTCTTATCTCGTTTTCTCTTCCTATGCATCACAGAACAGGAGCAGAAGGACACTCGTGAAGGGCCGGGTTGGCCCCTTGCTCCCACTGCTGCTTCCCTCATCCTTCAGGCCCCTCCATGGGCGGCAGGGCAGGGCAGGGCAGGCACCTGCTGGAGGCTGCCGAGCAGCCCCTGCTTAGCGGGGAGCCGCTGAGCGAAAGGTGGCAGCAGCGAGTTGCTCTCAAACCTGGCGGTGGCGGTCCCTCTCACCAAATCAGCTCAGTCCGGTGACGGACACCTCTCCCAAATTCCCTGCTAGTCAAACGCCCGTTAGCACTAACTCCACCGCGCTGCCCTGGGGGCGGAGCAGCCCGCCTCAGCCCCCGCCCGAGCTCAGCCGCGCGGCTCCAGCCCCGAGCGCAGGTGGTACCCGCGCGGCGCGCGATGCCCCGACCGCCCCCGGCGCGCGGGCTGAGCTGTGTCCGCTTGAGGAGATCGGAACCCGCTGTTCAACTTGGGTACAGCGCCGCAACGGCGCTTAAACGGAGCGGTGGAATGGGAACTTTCGGGCGCGCGCTGTCATTGCGTCTCACGCAAGTTTCTCGGTAAAGGGTTAAGGGCATACATAAGTAAATACGACTTCCATATTCCTCACGCTCTTCGCTCGCGAAAAGACTTCTGCAAACACGGTAGGTTTCCCACCAAGGATGCAGAGAGAAATCTGCGGGATAACGAGCGCGGGCGTCACCCAGATCCCATCTCTTCGCTGCTTTCCCCAGCGAGGAGAGCTGCCGTAAGGGGATCCCCGCGTCCCCTCCCGCAGCGCAGCTCTCTTCCCGCTTGGAGGCCTCGGCGCGGCCCCGCCCGGCGCAGGCAGCGGCGGCGCCTCATCGGGCGCGGGGCCGCCCGCCCTTCTCCCTTCTCCCTCCTCCTCCTCCCCCAGCTAGCGCCGGCTGCTCGGCCGCGGCGGGCGCGCTCCTGCTGGGGAGGGGACGGGAGGGAGGGGCGGAGGCAGGGCGGGAGGCAGGCAGGCAGTGAGAGAGGCAGGCAGCGCGGCGGCGGCGGCAGATGCTGCGGCGGCGGCCGCGTCTCCTCCGGCCGCATCCTGTGCCCGCCTGGCGCGCAGCGCTACGGCGCGGCCGCGCAGCC
>JACDJE010000141.1:1573692-1603711 GCA_016647715.1 Pavo muticus
CCCCCCCCGCCCCTTTTCATCCTTGCCCACCGGAGTGAGGATTTGCTGCTGGGGTTTGGTGGATGCTCGGGAGGAAGCAGGCTGGAGCGGCGCCGATCGGTGAGTACGGCGGGCACCGTCATGGTGCCAGGTCCCCCGCCTCCCTCCCTCCCTCCCTCTCTCCCTCCGGCTTCTTGGTGTGGGCTCCTGCGCTGCCCCCCTCGGCGAGGCGGCCGGGAGACGCGTTTGTGCCTGCAGACGGGAGGTAACAAAGTGCCTCGTTCCTTCCTTCTGCCTCTCCTCCCCCCCGTCTCTTTCCTCCCTTTTTTCATGCGCCGCCTATGTAGGGCACAGCGGCGGCTCTGTGCCGCCCGCCGCCCCGCACTGATGCTCTCGTTACGGCGGTGAAGTCATGGGTCGGGGCGAGGAGGAGGAAGGCGGTCGGGCCCGGGGCTGCTCGGCGTGTCTGCGCGGCTCTGAGGGGGTGTCCTTCCTTTGAAGCCCCCCCCGCAAAACGCTGCGCTCGGGGAGGGGGGTGGGGAAGGGGCTGAGGAGCGCTCGCTGATCTATTTTTAATGGCTGAAAGGAAAGATGCTCTTCTTCCCTGTACCCTTCCCTTACTCTGTTGCTGGTGTGTAATGTGCTCTCATCGATCGGGCAGCGCGGAGCCGCGGCTGGGTGAGGGCACACGGAGGAGGAACAGCAGCACGAGCGGTGCTTGTAGCACACCAGCCCATCTGGTCAGAGAGATCGGAGAGGAATCAGAAAACCCCGAACTGAAATCATTTGGGGAACCATGTTAAATTTCCCCTGTAGGGACTGAAGGCGTGGATACGTGGAAGATGGGAATAGAGCATCATGTTGTGCTCAGACGTTTTCTTTCTCACAGTTTAAGTGTTGGTGTGTGCTTTGTTCTGAGTCAGGGTGTCATGATTAACCTCCTGTCTTACAGGAAAATAGCCCAAACTTAGATAAAAATACGTAGAAAGCAATAGGCCTCCATTAAACAGCCAGCTGTTAACTTTATTGGCTGTAGCAGAATATATCTGTGCACCTAAAACCACGTTTGCCTCTTTTATTGGTAATAACACGATGAAATAAAAACTTCATGTTGCGGGCTTTTTTTGTGGTCTGCACCATAAAGTGGAAATCCTGAACCGTAGTTGGTAGCCAACTGTTCTGGGGGCTGTGCCACACTCACAGCCGCACCTCTGGGAAGTGAGGGCATACCCAGAGCTGTGCAGGGTTTATGTAAGTCTGCTGTGGGCTTCTGCTCAATCAAGAGGAGGGAAATGATGTGTGTTATCCTGTATCTCAGGATGTACTCCTCCTGTCTTGAGCTCGGGAAGTTACCTGGCTGGGCTGGGCTGGGCTGATGTTGTCCAGGCAGCTCGGCTAGTTGGTCAGTGCAGAAGTGACGTGGTGTGAGGGAGTCGGTGCAGGTCTGTGGGGAGGGATGCTGTGTGCCCTGAGGTGGGCCTTGGGCCCACACAGTTTTGGAGACCCTGTCAGCTGGTTGGCACCGTGGGCATGGGGAGAAACCCCAAACCCAACCACCAGGGAAGAGGGCAGTAATTAAGCAGAACTTGTGCATTCTGTGGTGATCAAACATCCCTGTAAGACCAGTTCTGTGCATGAAGCTGCCCCTCTTGTCTGGAAATGCCTTTCCCTTTAGGGAGCTGTGATGGAATATCATCAGTCTGCATGCTGCAAAGCTGCACAGAACTTGCAATAGATCATTCTTATTAGTAAGAAGTTGATTAATGGCTTGGGGATGTGTTGGATGAGATTCTATTGAGAGCTGCAGTACAGAAATGGGAGATTGCATCTTGGTCGCGGTGTTCAGAGACGGTTTTTTGCAGCCTGTTATATAAGAGAGGCTTTGAAAAAAGAGAAGCGGGCTGTGCTGTGTGTACATACCATAGGAAATACCTCCTAAAGCTTCTGGTAGGAAGCAAAGTGTTTATTTCTGGATTCAAGTTGCGTGAGGGTTTGTGGGTTGTGAGAAGGATGCTTTGGGGAGGGAACTCCAGCTACTGTGCTGAGTTCTGCTTGTCAGATCCTTTAGCTGATGCCAAGCAGTGATAAATGGCTCATCAATGGCTCTAGCTTCTGATTTTCACTTTTTTTTTTTAAATAATGCTCCTAAAATTATTTCATCCTCACATAATGAACTCTGACAGACAGCTGCACAAAATAGAAATAGTATCAACTAAAAAAAAAAAAAAGTGTTTGCATAATTCTTGTTTGCATAATTTACCTTTGCTGATGGATGGTATCGATTTAATGACTGCGATCTGTTGTAATGTGTTTGTTTCTCGAAACGCGTAGCACCAACTTATACTACAAAGGAAGGGATGGAGCAGCTTATTTTAAGGGTTTTAAGAAATCTGTTTTTAAGTAGGGCTGCAGATCAGCATGTAAATTGAGCAGATAACAAAATCAGCAGAACTCATGACTGTTAAATTTTGCACTAAATTTCAGATACATTTTCTATTTCATGGTTCAGTGTGATACGATTTTTAGAACCTATCACTTGTGGCAATTCCTGCATATCTTTGTTAGGATTCCAGACGTACATTTCAAGTATTCCTAGAAGCAACTGCGTTCACGATTGCCAGTAAGATAAGGAAAACACATCATTATGGCACTCTTTACTTAAATAAGAACCCGTGGTTTTGTTTCTTATTGATTGCACTTGTAAGTCATGAAGTTTGATATTTCCAGTTACAGCTTTATCTGTCAAAAATGAAATGGATTGTTTTTCTCCTTTTGAAGGTCTCAGTATGATCTTATTGCAGGATGAATTTTGGGTGATTATTTAACTGCACAATGTTAAATTTAGTAGTATGCTTATATACAACATATGTAATACATTGAAATGGAGGCAGGATTTTTAAATATAATGCATTTTTAAAAAATGACAGAATGACTCTTGAGTAAGACTAAAATGCCTTTGCTTTTGAATAAGAGGTTGACTTTGCTCACAAAAGTCAGAACATCTACAGAAGCATTATTTTTCTCTGATTTTAAGGGGGAAACATAGGACAGCTATGCAATATTGGAGATAAGAAAACAGGTTGCCTAGAGAGGTGGTGGATGCCCTGTCCCTGGAGACATTCAAGGTCAGGTTGGGCTGGCCTCTGAGTAGTCTGATCTAGTTGTAGGTATCCATGTTCATTGCAGGAGAGTTGGACCAGATGACCTTTAAGGGTCCCTTCCAACTCAAACGATTCTAATCCTCTGCTCATGAACTGCAGAACCAATGCATTTGGTTTATATCTGTTCTGTAGTTAGGGTGCTTGGAAAGAAGTCTGAATGGAGCAGGACACACTGAAGTGATTTCTTCTGTTCCCTTGGGATATGCTAATATGGTGTCACGAATGGGCTGTAAAAACAGATTGTCTGACCAGATTCCCGAGCAGTATTCTGGTCATTATAAATGTAAAGGAAATATGTTATCTGTTATATGGACACTGATAGCTATGCTAATAGATTTTTTTTTTCTCATATGAGATGCTTGGTTAGTGTAAAACTAAGAAACAGGGAAACATCTCATTATCTGTGACAGCAAGCATTTAATGTTTCAGTTGTTCTTGGCATGCTAACTTCTGGTGCATCCTACTGGCTCTTAATCTCCCTGTTCTGCTTTCAAAAAATCAGTTACAGGAATAAGCAGTTACTTCAGGAGACATGAAATATGGAGGAATATGTATTATCTTGATCAGAAGAGTACTCTCTGTTTTGTTGAAGTGTTTTGGGGGGGAAAAAAAAAGATTTCTAATGAAACTTTGTATTTCTCAAACCTACCAAGAATACTGCAAACATTAAAAAGCCATATATGTAATGACAGTATTTGGTGTTATACTTGACTGTTTTATTGCTTTAGCTGTTCTAGCTCTATAATGTAACAAATGCTTTTCCACCTGTTTACACTCATTTTGAGAAGGCAGAAATATGCAGAGTTGACACTGAGTACTAACATAAATAAAGAGCATCTGAGAGCCAAAGGAGCTTTACATCAAATGTTCTTTAGGGGAAGATTTTGCTTTTCTTTTTTTTCGTTCCCCACCCCTTTTTTCTCTTCTTGCCAAGTTTGCAGTTGATTTAATCACTCAAAATGTTCACAGTCCAACACTTTTGGTCAAGAAAACTTCTTTTGGAAACAAATCGTAAAACTTAATTGTTTTGCTAAGCAGACAATATTAGCACAAGAGAATCATAAAATCACAGAATGGCCTGGGTTGAAAAGGACCACAGTGATCATCGAATTTCAACCCCCCTGCTATGTGCAGGGTCACCAACCACTAGACCAGGCTGCCCAGAGCCACATCCAGCCTGGCCTTGAATGCCTTCAGGGATGGGGCATCCACAACCTCCTTGGGCAACCTGTTCCAGTGAGTCACCACCCTCTGTGTGAAAAACTTCCTCTTAATATCTAACCTAAACCTCCCCCGTCTCAGTTTAAAACCAATTCCCCCTTGTCCTATCACTATCCACCCTCATAAACAGCCATTGCCCCTTCTGTTTATATGCTCCCTTCAAGTATTGGAAGGACACAGTGAGGTCTCCCTGGAGTCTTCTCTTCTCTAAGCTAAACAAGCCCAGTTCCCTCAACCTTCCTTCATAAATACCTTTCTTCATATACTCCACTTTCAGCCACAGGTATGTTTTTCTTTCCTAACACAGTAAATTATTGTTCAATTAAGCAATACCAAAATATCCCTTTAAGGCTGAATTTTTCAACAGAGCCGAATGAAATTAGGCATGTAGCATAAATAAGAATTTTTTTATGAGCTTCTTAATTGTTTTAAACACGCTGGATTAGACTTGACCTGAGATAAATTAATATGTAAAAGTTAACTTCTTTTAAATTACTGAAGTGTTTAGGGAAATAATTAGAAGTAAGTTTCAATGAGGTGTCTTCTGGCATTCTTCTCTTAATGTTGTACCTCTCTGGGTTGTAAGCAGGTTTTGTTATTCTTGAACATGCACATTGTCTGCTCATTCACAGAAAGTAGATTGTTGTCCCAGTCGAGCTTGCAAGCTTAAAAATAATCCTCCTCCTTGCCAAAGGTTTGACTGTTACCTTGCTTGTTTGGAATGGGGAAAGGAAAAAACCTTTTTTTGTTCATTTTTTGGCATGAGGAATTGTATGGTGTTGAATATGAAGACGTCTGAAAACTAGACCCAGAAGTCTGGGTCAGAGAGTGCTTATCTATCTATGGAAACAATGGCTTGAATGTCTTCACAATGTAAATGAGTCAAGGTTAGAGAAGCCCAGGCAGAGGAAGCCTGCCTGGGTAAGCCCTGTTGTTGCTGTCGTGTTTGCAAGTTTTTTCAGAGGCACTGAGCTCTTTAAATAAGCTGAGACCTGAAAGCATTTGAAATCATCTGTCTCATGTTTCTTACAACAGCTAAACTCCACTACAACTTTTGAATATGCCCAGTGATAGCATCTCACTTTGGGATTGCTTGGGGCCTTTGACAGGGAGATTGTGTGATCTGGAAGCTGAAGTCTCACAGGAAGTTGGGGCTTGGGTTCTAAAACACTGTTGATGCTAGAATGGGTCTTCCAGATAGATCATCTGGTGAGTTCTTACAAATCAAAGTCCCAGTCAGTCTATAACCATTTTGACAAATTGACAAATACGATGAATCATTTTGTTAAGCTGAGTGTCTCTAATGAAGTACCCATGTTCAGGGTAACCGGACCTTCAATTCTGTCTAACCTTCTCTGAGCAGTTGTGCTTACAAATGCAGCGAATAAGCGAACAAGCTTTGGGTATTTTTAGAAAAACCAACCATATCTTGTGCATTCATGAAGCAAGTTGACAGTAATTGAAGAATCCTGTTATTCTTGCTATTCTGACTGCTAATAATATTTTTGAAGCTTGAGTTGTGAGAATCATGTAGCTTTATATGTGGATTTCCACCGTGGTGCTGAAGTCAGTCATTAGCGTTGCATGGAAAAACTTAGAAATGTGAAAGCATGCCTCATCTTTGTAAGTGTCTGTAATATAGAAGGCCGAATGCATTCTCAGAATGATCATTATGAAGAGAATAATTGAAGATACTTGGCATTTAGTTTCTTTATTTCTTGTTAAACCAGATTTACAGTATTTAAGCCCAAGAGAAGGATGTTGAGTAACAGGATTGAAAGCCCTGCACAGAGATCACCATATTAATTCCCACATGCCTCTCTGCTATGTTTGTGATTTCTTTTTTAGATGGTAAAGTTTGGTTCACTCTGGGAAAAACAGGATCTGTGATCTGGCGCAGACCTCATTAATGATTGACTAGTACATGTGCTTTAATTTTACCAATGGCATATAGCATCCTATAATGAAATGTATATTAGATACATAACAACATTTCCTCTTTTTCACCTGTATAAATATGATAGTCTGCTAAAGATTTTTATAGGATCAGAAGTAGGTGTTTTTGGTTATAAGTCTTCCTAAGAAGGTTGGCAGCTGCTTATGCTTATTTGCCACTTCTGACTTCTGTTGTCTTTACCAAGAACAAGTATGGTATCTGCACAAAGCCTCAAGGGTCTTGGTGGTCTCTGACTTTAATCTCTTCAAAGAAGGATGGGCAGGTTGAACTTAATTAGAAACATGCATGTCTAATGAAGGAGTAAGTTTAGAATTGCAGATTAAAAAATCCTGACATTAGAAGCAGTCGTGGTACGAAGGAATCTTAAATTTGATTATCAGGATTGAATGGAAGCCATCACGTATTTGAAAATTTTAGTGTGCTATTCTACAAAGCAACTGTTTAATACACTCAGGTAAATAAGTACTTAAAATGTGCCAATATGTTTTGTGCATTAAAATCAAATACTGAGGCATGCATTTCTGGTCAAATTAGGGAAGTTCGTTAGCCTCTGTGTGCTTCCACTGGGATACTACACACTTAATTCTCAGTGCTGACTGTCATAATGAGCTATCAAAGGATAGATAATACTCCTCATTTCAAAAAGAAATAAACACTTCCTTATATTGTGTCACCTCATATAACCTAGCAGCAGTCATGTTCAGTGGATGAAACGTGAAGCTATGATATAAAACAACTTTGGCATCTCTTCTTTGCCTCTCTGAAGTGGAGTTTTGAGCAACTGTTCTAAACGCTCCCTCTCTGTAAATACCTTTTAATTAGAAGTAGACTTGTAATCAGCTTCATAATTGTTACTTTTCTGTCTGTCTAGGAGATACAGTGCATGTGTAAGTTTCTCTGCCTTTTTTTTTCCTACCCTATTTGAAGATACATGATTTTTTGGTAGTGAAGAATAGTTATTTCTTTTAGCTCATATATATTAGTATAAACAAATATAAACTGAGCAGAGAAGACACCTGGTTTTGAGTGTTAATAACAAAATTCTACATTTTATTCATGTTTTATGCCTTTGCTTTAGTTCAGAATGGCTAAAGCTTTGCGTAATTAGATTAGGGAATTTAATTTGATTTCCAGGGTAAGATTTTATTATGCATTTTACATACATATATATATAGGTGCAGCATTGAGGAATATAGTATATCTGATGCTTAATTCCAGCTAAATGCCAGATAATCCTGACCTACATTGAGAACTTCGGGATATCTTGGATTTTTAAGACCTAGCATCTCTGACCTCCTGAATATGCTGGTGTCATTGGGAAGAGTACTAGGCAAAGCCACTTTTGATCTTCCTATTCATGTGTGTATGCCCACCTGTATTTTTGCAGGTGCTGTTTGCTGTGTAGTGTCAGGGTGCAGACATCTGAAGGCAGGCTCTGGTTTGTCTCAGTAGAAGGGCACTACAAGCAGAGCCTTGTCTCAGCTGGCCTGCAAGGAGAAGGACTTTTCTCTGCAGCACTGCTCTCTGGTCTTCATGGCTGATGGATTGCTCTTTGAGGCTCCCTCAGCATGGTCTCCATTCTGGAAAAAAAACATCCAGTGAGGAGCTGCTTGGCTTTTGATTAGTGGTGATGACAATATTTCAGGTCCTCGAATGACAGATTGTTGGTGATCTATTGACAGAGCAGACTGGAAGTGGTGATGTTTGTCAAGGAGCCAAAGACTCTCAGCACTATAAATTGCTTTTGCATTTTTCACTGTGTCACAAAAAGGGGTAGGGACTGAGAGAGAGACTGAAAGTCAGGATAGCTGTACTGACAGCAAAATAAAAAGATGCTGATTCAATCCTTTGATAGGTAGTTGAGACAATCTGATTTCTAGTAAACGTTTTTGGATATACATTTTCAGGAGTACTTTATTTGAAAAATTATGCAAGTTGTAACAGGATGCCTTGCACAGATTCAACAAATAAACCAATTTGAACATGCTTACAAAATGCTTCTATGTATGCTATTTGAATGCTATAAGCAAGATAGAACTAGCTGCACCAGTGTCAAATGCATCTATATCACACAACTTGTCATACTAAGCTCCAAAGCTGTATAATTTTGTGGCTTTTTTTTTTCTTTGAGCAAAACTCAGTCATATTCTCATTTAATTAAGTAACGGAAATCCAACTGGTTCAAAGGGAGATGTATGCTTTACAAGATGGACCCTGGTAAAAAATATTTTCTCTTACGTCAGCATTTGTTCACCTACTTGGATCTTCCATAACTCCATAATCTAATGTTTGTCAAGATGCAGGAAATACTGTTTCTTTGATTTAAAGAAAACTACAGGCATCTCAGTGATATCATCAAATGGGCAGAGTGAATAACCTCTGTACTAGTTTATATTTTTTTCATAAAATTTAGAATTTGTAAGTTTCGCTACACTTTTTCCAACTTTGATTAATGTATGAATTCCAGGTGGGGGAAAGGGGTGGAGGAAGGAAAATCAGTGGTAGTTTGTTTAGCTAACTTTCTCTTTAAAGAGATCCTGTAAATAGCAGTGTTCCCCAGGGGGTCTTGTTCAGCATCTTCATCAGCCACCTGGGTGAAGGGATAGAGTCCGCCCTTAGCAAGTTTGCTGATGATACAAAGCTGGGAGGAGTGGCTGACACACTGGAAGGCTGTGCTACCATTCAACAAGACCTGGACAGACTTGAGAGTTGGTCAGGAAGGAACCTGATGAGGTATAACAAGAGCAAGTATAGAGTCTTGCACCTGGGGAAGAATAATCACATGCATCAGTACAGGTAAAGAAGTGACCAGCTGGAGATGAGATCTGCAGAGAAGGACCTGGGGGTCCTGGTGGCCAGGTGGCACAGGATGGCCATGAGTCAGCAGTGTGCCGTGGTGGCCAAGAAGGCCAGTGGTATCCTGGAGTGTGCTAAAAAGAGTGTGACCAGCAGGTTGAGGGAAGTGATCCTCCCCCTTTGCTTTGTCCCAGTGAGGCCACGTTTAGTATACTGCGTCCAGTTCTGGGCTCCCCAGTTCATCAATAAATACCTAAAGGGAGGTGGGAGGCAAATGGATGAAGCCAGGCTCTTCTCTGTGGTGTGTAGGCAAGGATTAATGGCCTAGAACTTGTACAAAGGAAGGTCCATACTAACATGTGGAAGAACTTCTTTAGGTCAGGGTAAAGTAGCCCTGGAACAGGTTGCCCAGAGAGGTTGTCTCCTTCTCTGGAGATACTCAAGACTCTTCTAGACACCTACCTAAGTCCCTAAGTGGGACTTATTGTAGGGTGTCTGCTGTAGCAGGGGGTTGGACTTGATGATCTCCTGAGGTCCCTTCCAACCCCTGCAATTCTGTGATCCTTCCACACCCATAACAGTTAAGTTCTGGATGCATAAGGCTTGTTTAGCTGATGCTGTTGTGTGCTTGTCAATATGTGATATTACTTCCTAAGAAGTTGTAAAGACCTCTAGAATACATAATTAAATTTATGAAAATGTGTTCTTTGAGGGAATGAGGCAATTATTTCTCCCCCACAATTCATTTTAAAGTTTCCTTATACAGTGTTCTATTTCATATGCTTACAGTAAAATACCAGGAGGTCCTGACTGTGAAGGGTTTAATATTCTTAAAATGTTTAAGTATCCATATTTTTTCATATTTTTAAAAAATAAATCTTTATTTAAATATGGTCTTTTTGGCTCCTTTTTCAGTTTAATTACTAGACTATATTGGCAGGTGGCCAAAAAATGGTTGTGTTGTCACATGGTTTTATTTGTGTGTAATTTGTATTGCTGTGCGATATAGTCATATTTTTTACTTAACAAGTGGAAACAAGTGGCTAGTATGAAAACGCTGAATTGGCTAGAAGGAATGATACAAATGGGAAAATTGAAACTATCCCTAAAACTGAAGTCAGAAGGAGAATGGGAAGGAATAGGGATTCCTCTTGAGATTACAGAGTAAGAGTATGTATCTTTGTCAAACTGTTGGTCCCCTTTCTGAAATGCATTAGTCCTACACTGTGGACTGTAAGGATCCAGGTGAATCCTTACTATAGACTCTTGAGCTGTTCCTCTGGAGAAGCATGTGTTGATTCTTCTCCTGTGCACGTTGAAGGAGATTTTAGCTTATACTCTTCTGGGTTCCATTCTTTCATAGTCGCCTACCTAACCAGCAAAACCGTTCCATGTGCTGGTAAACTTGTTACATGGGTTAGGATGCTGTCACTTTGCAAAGAGGTTGCATTGGGGTTGACAGTGAAAATAGGATTAATGAGTTTGTTTCACGTTTTAATTATGTGATTTATTATTCTGATCTGGAAGGAGCTGTTGAACTTCAGGTTCAACTTTCTTCTGTTCATCTGAAGATAAGAGCACAGGCTTTGAATACTGAACACATGTTGCTGAATGCATATTAATGTGGCCTACTGCTTTTTGAATAAAGCTTTAAAAAAAAAAAAAGAACCTTTAGATTTCCATCTTCTCACTAGGAAATATGGTAGCCATCTGAAACTCAGGCTAGTAAGACTTTTTTGTCTATATAGAACATTAATTTTGCTATGTTTTTAAAAACAGCTCTGCTTCTTTGGAGGTTAGTTTAAATTTGGTTGGTTTTCTGACCCTTTTCACAGTATGTTGTGTGAAATTCACAGAGCAAGATCAAAATTATAACAATGTTTAAGCTGGATTGATCTTACTTTCTAGAAATCAGAGAAACCGTGTCGTATAACTAAACTAAAATAAATAACTGAAATAAAAGTCTTGTTTCTTTTTCTTTTTTTTCTGAATCAGGATGTTTCCTGAAATGAATATTTTAGAAATCTTCATGAATATTATCAGCTTGCACTCAAGTTTAGTAAGTAGCATGAAAAGGTTATAAGTAAGCTTTTAATAAGAGTCAGTAGCTGTTTTCGTTATCTGAGCGAGATCTGCAGACCTTTGTGTGGTTGCTGTCAGAGAATTAAGGTAGCTTTTGGATTTTATATGGATGAAGTTTAATTTTTTCTGAGGCAAAACTATTAGTTTTCCCACAGTGTAACAACTAAATAAGGCTAGAATGTTATTAACAGTTTTGACACAACTAAGTTAAGTGGATGGAATAAGAGATAGGCAAAAGAATAAAATCATATTTCATGATCTAGATCAAGGTGATGGAATATATGTAAAGATGAAAATATGTACATAGAATTATAGCATGGGCTTTCAGAGACTGCTCCAATTCAGAAGGGAAATCAACCTCAGCAGTAATGGGTGGTAGCTAAAGCATTTCAGACTGCCTGTGTAATACATCAAGACTCTTACCTGTTGAAATAGCCTGAGTTGAGACTTTATTTTTTGTTTTGGATCAGTGAGAGGAGGCAATATCAGTGCGATAAATCCTTTACTACCTCAATGGAATTTGACAATAGTGAAAATAATTTTAGTTTTCTATTCTGTTCCCTTCAGTGTGCAATTTACAGTAGTTTATGTGGAAGGGTTAGGGACTTGTGATTTATTTCTCAATACCAGGTTCTAGATATAAAGTATATTTCTGAATCATAGCTGTATATCTGCATTTCTCAAGAACCGTCAGAGAGAGGAAAGCCAGCACAAAGCCCTTTCTTCTGTGCACGTGAATCCCTTTATAGAGCTTCTTCAAAAAAACTGCGGCTTAAAGAATGCTTCTGATGTTTTAATCTTCTCTTTTTGTCATATATGCGTGGAGGAGAAAAACAAAAAGGGACTTGTAATTTAAGGTCTGCGTATTTCTGTGCCCAAAACTTTTGAAGTTCGAATATTTTTCTGTTTTTATTTTTCTAAGAATTTTTAGTAAAACTTAAATAAGACATTCAGATATTAAGCAAAGCATAAGAAACATATAAAGAAGTATGGCCTTTCTCACCTTTTTATTTCTGTAGTTCTTTTTGTTTCAGACTTCCTCTTTTGTAAAGATCTTTTTTATGGTTGTCTTGAAACAGTCATTAATGACTTAAATAGAATATTATGGAGGATCTTGTTGCCTTCTTTGTATTTTAAACATTTGGGATCTCATGTGCTCTCTGATAGAATGTGAGTCTTTCATGTGTTCACAAATATGTGTTATATATTAATAGTTCCTCCTACTGCTTAACAGAAGTAAGGTTTATAGCCGAAATGCAACAGATGTTGCTAAGGGCCTGAGGCACCTTCCTTTAGATGTAAGCTAGCTTGTGGTAGAAACCTAAGAAAATTCCTTCAATCATTGTGTTTGCAGCTCGTTTCAAACTTTTTTTTCCCTTAACTATTCTGATGTGGAACCAAAGTTTTCAAAGTTTGAGTGGAAGTGTATTTACTCATCACTACTAACTTTGTTTTGAAACTGGGCCTGAGATAAGCATAAGTTACAAAAGGAGCTTAGCGCTAGTTGTGAATATCCCAACATTTCACACCTTGAGCTACTGCGTGAACTCAACACCTCTGAATTAATCCCAGGCCTTTTATAATCCATAACAAACACAAGAACCTCAGTCAGAAATAAGATTCAGCAGTATCTTTGTACGCAGGCATGTGACCAACTCCTTTCCAGCATGCTTGAAAAATCATGCCCTGTAGATTCATTGATAGTTCCATATGTAAAGAACCATATGCAAGAATAGATGAAGTAACAAACTGCAATGCTAATTTATCACTCATCTAAGCAATCAAACATAGCGGTGGCTTTTTATTTTGTACTACATCAGTGTTTTGACAACTGAATATAGAACACAACCCTGTTGAACTGGTGCTGTCCAAAACATTCTCACAGATGGTCCTGTGCTGAAGAGTTCAAAAACCCAGCTAATGCAACTGCTGAAGGAAAAACATGCATAGAGAGGTTGAAAACAGGTCAAGAACAAGCATGAAAACAGGATCTTGGTTTCATATGTACTCTGTTTCCTAGAACATGCAGCTCTTTCAGTGTTGTTCAGGCAGAGTTGTTTCTTGTTATGCTGCTATCAGTGTATGGATAGCATAAAACTTCTGCTTGACTTCATATGGACATTTTTGCAAGTAGGTAATATGTTTTATCTCATCCAAGAGGCTTTTTTTCCAAAACAGAACATGTCATTACTCTGATGCTAGTCCCTTATTGTAATGCTGCATTAATGCAAAGTGTACAAGGAATAGCATTAAACTTGTTTGTGCTGTTGTTTTATAATGTATTGAGAGAGAATTGGAGAGACAGATTCTAGCCAAGCCTTGCCTTGTTACCAGTAGTAATTTCCTCCCAGTTCTCCAAAAAGAAGCAAGCAGTCTCAGTTACAGCAGGAAGATTAGGGCCAAGCATTTGAGTTTCCCATATCCTCAGTTTGTTTTCCTCAAATAGAGGCCAAGCTGATGTAGAGGTAATTAAAGATTCCTTTACTAAAATACTTGGTATAGGTAAGCCTTGTAATATTTGGACAATCTCTCAGCTTTTTTACTTTTGCTTCAGCAAAGCATTAAATGCCATTCTAATGTTTTGTTTTAAAAAATACTGTCAAGGCTTTAAAATATCCTGGAATTACTCTTTTCTGAGATAATTTTTTGTCGGTATCCATCTTGTAAGGTAAAACAGTAGAGCACCCTAAGTTACTTTGACCTAACTCAGTGGATCAGAAGGTAACCACTGACTTATTTTTCCCCTCCACTAGGGTGTGTTACTCAGAAGAAACTTAGGCCAGTATCAGCTTCAGTAAGGATCTGAGGACTATGCTTAAGCTGTGCCCCTGCAACAATAACATACAGAAATAAAATGGAAAGATAGTGGGGGTGGAAGAAGGCAAATATTTCAAGGTTAGCATAGTTACTAAAGATAACTGTTTCCTCAGCAAGAAAGTACGTGTTTTTTCTGAATCAGTGTCAGAATGTTATTAAAAAAAAATAAAATGCAGTTGGTGTATTGGGTAGAGCTGCCTTTATTGTTTCAGGTGTTTAAAATGAAGTAAAATGTTTTGACAAGTATGGATTAGGATTTAGGCAAGAACGTATAATGATGCTTTTAATGTGGCCAGTAGACTACATTGTTCTGTAATAGCTTAGATAATAACGTAGTACACAATCAAAAAATCTATTTGATGCAATAATCATTTTGAAAAATAAAACTCAGTAAACTTATTAATTCAATGAAAAAAAATTAGTTGTGGCTTTGTAGCTGATGTTGCTTTGGTTTAAAAAAAACACCACACAATAATAAAAGCAAACAAAACAATAAAAACAACAACTCAAACATTTTGCTTAGGAAAACATTTATATTTTCTATGACTATTTAACAGCTCTAATCTATTGATATACTTGTGGCCAGCCTTGAAAGTATGGCCTTTTTGAAAGTTCTGAGTTTTAGAACATTTGCCCTTTAATAATTCTAAATATCACTATTCTAATTGCATGCATCTAGGATGATTACTCCTTATGCTCTTATGTTTTATACATTTCTATTTTGTATATTGCTCAAAGCATATGTTTTTTTTCCTATCCATTATTCCTCTGGATTGACAGATTACAGTCTGCAAAGTGTGAGGTTAATAAACTTCATACATGACAAAAAGGTAAATACAATGTGAATGACAATATTTCCTAAAGACGTAATCTGAAGAGAAATTTCATTTCAAAAATGACAGTTTCTAGGAGATAAATTGGCCTACTGGTAGGATATTGTAGAATATGTTATCTCCTTAATTCATGGTAGAGATACTAATTATTTTATGTTCTCAGAAGATAGGTGGACTTCAATTCTTTTTTATTCCTTTTTGCTTTCTTTCTTCCAGAAGACTGCTCCACAGCTGGGTACCTTTCCTTGACGTCACTCAATCTCTTGTTCTCATAAGCTCTGCTCCAGGATTCATTACTTGTATTTTCAGTTATTAACTTACTTGTTTTTGATTCTGCCTTTTGCTGAGTTGAGTTTAGGCTGTTCTTAGTGACTGAGAACCCGAGTTCACTTGTCATGCCTGTAGCAACATGAAATTCTTTGGCATTGCATTATTGCTCAGGGACTATAAAGCTATCTCTGGAGGACTCCAGTAGGACTTTAACACAGTCCATGCTGGAGAAAAGGAAACAGTGCAAGAATGTACCCGATCAAATGCTGATAAACAGCTGGTTTGTGTTTCAGAATTAGCTTGTAGGCAACAGTATATTTCTCCACTGCACAGAGAAGGAGTCAGTATTTATGGATCTCATCACTGTATCTGACCATCATCTTCATTTAAGTTTCTACTTTTGTACTAGTTGTAGGAGATTAAAGTCTCTAACAATTGTCTTTGAAAGGTCATGGCAATCAGGGGAGATTCCTGAAGACTTGGAGGAAAACAAACATCACTTGTATCTTCAAGAAAAGCCAGAAGAAAGATCTGGGGAGCTACAGACCAGCCAGCCTCACCTCAGTGTCTCTGGGAAGGTGATGGAGCAAATCTTCCTATAAATCATTTCCAAACACATGAAGGACAAAGAAGGTGATTGGAAGTAATCAGCATTGGTTTGTGAAACAGATAACATGCTTGACCAAACTGATAGCCTTTTACAGTGAGAAGGACTGGTGGATGAAAGGAGGGCATTGACTGTTATTTATCTCAGCTTTAGTAGGGCTTTTGACAGTACCACATATCATCATGTTAGACAAGCTCTTGAAGTGTGGCTTAGATAAATGGATGGTAACATGGACTGAAAACTGGTTGGGCTCAGAGTATGATCAGCAGTGTGAAATCCAGCAGGAGGCCAGCTGCTAATGATGTGCATCAGAGTTGATATTGGATCCCGTATTGCCTAAAATTGTTGTTAGTGGTCTGGGTTATGGGACATAGAGACGCTGTCAGCTAATTTGCAGATGATACAAAACTGGGAGAAGTGATTTGTATACCAGAAGACTGTGCTGTGCTGCCATTCTGAGAGATGTTGGCAGGGTGGAGAAATGGGCTGACAGGAACTTCACGAAGTTTAAGCAAAGGCAAAATGTCAAGCTCTGCACCTGTTTGGGAGTAACATCTTGTACCACTACATGCTGGGTGCCAACTGGCTGGGAAAAACAGCTTCGGTGAAGAAGAGCAATAGCCTCCTGGTCTTTATTAGGAAAGTTATCACCATGACATGGAGAGAGGTGATTCTTCCCTTCCACTTAACTTTGGTAAGGCCACTTGTGGAGAGCTGTGCGCAATTCTACTGGGTATTTAAATAACTTGTAACTGTTCTTTGATTTCTGACAAAACAAAAATCAGATTTTAGTGAGCTATAACATCTGCTTAACTGTTATTTAATTTCAAATGAGGATCAAAGCTTTAAACTGGGAGCAGAAGCAGTTTGGGACAAGGGAAGGAGTATGGGCCTGGCATGCTCCTGATGACACTAGATTTCAATGTAGCAAGCAACTCATTTCTCTGCAAACTTGAGTTCGTGTGTGATCTTCAGATTCAACCCTAAGTGCATTAATCATCCCAAGGATGTCAGTTGTTTACTGTGGTTTGTCCTGGGTGCAGGAGAAATTTCTTTGCAGGCAGATGGCAAATTAATGTTCTGATGCTACCTGAGAACTTGGATGTAGCAGGTTGTAAAGGAACTCAAAGCTTTGCACAGTTTCTAGATGAGCTTATATGCCTGTGATAGGGGTGGCTGTGCAGCATCATTCAGCCTTAAGACCAGCTTTTCTACATTCAGTAATTAGTTTCCTGAAATTCAAAATTCACAATAGGTAGAGCTAGATCCCTGAGGAGGCATCATCAAGATATTCCAAGAGTCTCATTACAGTTTTCTCTGAAGAAGATACTCTATGATTTTATTAGTGATTGGTCTTCATTTGATTTCACTAGTCACTGATAGAGCAGGCTGATTTGAATAAAGTGATAGGTATGTCTCAGATTAGTCTGACAGCAGAACTGGAGAATCATAGAATTGTAGAATCACAAGGTTGGGAAGGACCTACAAGATCATCTAATCCAACCGTCCTCCCATTACCATTGCTACCACAAGCCACTAAACCATATATCGTAGCTCCTCATCCAGACGCCTCTTGAACACTGCCAGGGATGGCGACTCCACCACCTCCCTGGGCAGGCCATTCCAGTGCCTGACCACTCTCTGAGAGAAAATGTTTTTCCTCATGTCTAACCTAAACCTCCTCTGGTACAACTTGTGGCCATTTCTTCAGGTCCTGTTTGTTGCCTGGGAGAAGAGGCCAAACCCCTCCTCATCACAACCTTCCTTCAGGAAGTTGTAGAGTGCAGTGAGGTCTCCCCTGAGCCTCCTCTTCTCCAGACTAAACAATCCCAGCTCCCTCAGTCTCTCCTCACAAGTTTTGTGCTCCAGACCCCTCACCAGTTTCGTTGCCCTTCTCTGGACACGTTCCAGGGACTCAATGTCTTTCTTGTAGTGAGGGGCCCAAAACTGAACGCAATACTCGAGGTGCGGCCTCACCAGTGTTGAGTACAGGAGGATGATTACCTCCCTGCTCCTGCTGGCCACAATATTTCTAATGCAGGCCAGGATGCCGTTGGCCATCTTGGCCACCTGGGCACAATGTCGGCTCATGTTCAGCTGAGCATCAACCAACAGCCCCAGTCCCTTTCCTCTTCACAGTCATCCAGCTGCTCAGCCCCAAGCCTATAGCGCTGCATGGGGTTATTGTGGCCAAAGTGCAGGACCCGGCACTTGGCCTTGTTGAACCTCATCCCATTCACCTCAGCCCAGTGATCCAGCTTATCTAGATCCCTCTGAAGGGCCTCCGTACCCTCAGGCAGATCGACACTACCTCCCAACTTGGTGTTATCTGCAAAGTTACTGAGGGTGCACTCAATCCCCTCATCTAGGTCATCAATAAAGATATTAATCAAGATGGGCCCCAGTACCGACCCCCGGGGGACACCATTTGTAACAGGTCGCCAGCTGGACTTAACACCATTAACTACTACCCGCTGGGCACAGCCCTCTAGCCAGTTCCTTACCCAAAGAAGGGTATACCTTTCCAGGCCACAGGCAGCTAGTATATAGCAGAGAAGTATATTGCATACTCTCTTTTTTTCTGTTGCTGCTGGGATACCCTTGGCGCTCTAATCCAGGTGGTTTTGATTTGCTTTTCTAACACAAGCAAGAAGAGATATTTGCAGCAAAGCAAATCAGTGGTTGGAAAGCTTTAGATTAATGGCTTGCAGTTTCAAACTATTCTAAAAATAAACACTTCACAGTTGGAATTTACATTTTTATGGTATCATTGATGACAGGAAATGCCTCTTAATATTCAGATTGTTAAATGCATTTTCCTTTTTTTCATTCATAATGAAATATCTTAAATGAGCTATTGTTTTCTGCTTTGTTTTGAGGAAGTTGCTTGAAGTCATATAACTGCTTGGAGGACCCTGTATTTTTGGACATGTAGGATGATTATAACAGAAAATTAATGCTTAATATTTGATCATGTTTTTCTTGGAGCTAGGGAGCACGATCCAACAAGATCCAAACAGATAGTTCATCGTTATGTGTTATTGGAAGTTGCATTCTAGCTCCAACTTGATCAAAAAGTCAGAAGGCGTTAAGTAGTGGGAAAAAAGGACTTTCTTTCATATTTGGTGTGGATTGGTTTTTGGGAAGTAAGAGGGGGAAAGAAACTGGACAAATGATTTCTTTTATTCAGAGAGCATGAATCAAATTTAAATTCCATTTTATAATAAATAAAAAGCATAAAAAAACAAATCTATGTCATGCCAGAGGTATGGGCTGTTGTTTAAGCAGTGCATAGATGGGTGATCTAGTGTTTTGTTAACTGTCTTTGCCTTCTCTCCTTATAAACTAAGAGGAACTCTGGAGTGTTAGGAACTTTTATTGTGTGGTGAAAACTGATTTCCAGAAGAGGACTATTATTATTGATGTATTGTTTCTAGTTGTTGATCCTTTCTATAGACCCAGCAGTCCTGGGCTAATTGAGTGGGACAAGCAGTTTGGTCACAGAGTGAAAACAATTGTACCTGTGGTGGTTTGGATTTGCAGTCTGAAATGAATCTTTTCATATAAGTCTGCATTGGTTTCACATTGGAATTCTGGATCTTAAGTTCTCTCAAGTTTATGGAAAGTTATCTGTTTCTTCTGAACTATTCTGTGGGAGCAAAACCTCTAGAGGGTGCCAAGAAGCTGCTTTTGGGTTAAGGAAACTGTTAGGTCTTCTGTCATTGGTGTCAAAAGTGCACAATTACATGTTAAGGTTCAGTTCCTGATAGGTCTTACTGTTCTCAGTAATTCAGATGCCTTAAAAATGACTTCTTCATTTTTGCTTCTGAAGTCTTTCTACTCAGTGATAAGTTACCTTTGAGAGTGTGTGTGTGTGTGTGTGTGCGTGTGTCTTTTTCTTTTGATACTGGGCACTATCTGTATGACTGACGGGTCTGGTTTTGGATTTTTTAAAACATTTAATCTTTATTCATAACTTCTCCAAACTGGGAAAAAGCACAATGTTTCTAAAGTCACACAGAGCATACATTAAGATAAATACAATTTCTTTTACTAAGGCTTGGTATGACAGCTGAGGCTAGATGACTACAAGTTACCAATTCCTTTTAATCTTGCACAGGACTGTGCCGTTTGCTGCCAAGTTAGTAAAAAGCCTCAGGTAGGTTTAACACACTAGACTATTAAGCAGTGTCACTGCCAGTCAGCTGCAGGTAGTGGTGAAGAGGGCACCATCAGAAGCACAGCTTTTTAGAGTACTACAAATTGTTCATCTTGCACCTTGTCAGGGGCTGAAATTTGCATTTTTCTTGCTTCTCTTCGATGTGTATCAAAAATATCTGGACATGTTCGCATATTTGTAGTTTTAAATACTCCTAGGAATTCTACTCAAATGCAGCTTTTTGCACAGCTTCAGCAGGCTTGAAGTGGTTGTAGGCAGTAATGATGTGCATATAAAAGTAAGATTGTGCACGGAACTGTTAGGTCATGGCCTGATCCAGTGATTGAGCACCTGGTGAAGGGGTGTGACCAGCCCTGAGATTACAGGTGCAAACAATTCACCCTAGCCTCATTTAAGGGTTGACCACTGAAAAAGAAGCATTGCTAATTGGAGATTGCTTCCCTTGGGAGTTTCTAGTGAGCCCCAGTCCTTGGAAAGGGGCAAGTGATTCCTTCTTTGTTGCTGGACTGTGATTGATACCTTTCTTGAGTGACCCGAAAACTGATCAAAGGCAATTATATCTGCTGTCTATCCTTACAGATAGTATATCAAAGATGGAATCATCATCATGTTAAAAACTGGGGAAAGAAAGTTTTTAAGGGTTCTGTAGATACTTGGAAGCTTCTGCTATGAGATATTGTTGTTTCGTATATGACTCCCTGCCCTGTGTCAAGGTATAGGGAGTCTTTGTATTCTCATCAACATAACCAAATCCTGTTTGTATTTACTCTCAAAATCCTGTTGACATCAGTTGGACTACTTATATGAGTAGAAATCATTGGGATTTGTCTCAAACTGTATAATCTCCTAATGAATTTGTTAATTTATATGTATTAACAGAGCATTTATAGCAGTTCATGATCCAAATTCTTGTTTAGTCTACAGAAATTATACTGCGTATAGAGTAATTCCATGACCCCTTAAGGAGGACTTGAAGAACATTGCAAAACTAACTGCCTGAAGGAAAAAAAAAAAAAAAAAACAACGAACCTCATACTTTAAAAAAAAAAAAAAAAAAAAAAAAAAAGTCAATATAACATTAGCTCATAATGTTTATTTTGAATAGAATGCTGAGGAAACATTGTGGAAATAGTGAGAGAGGTCTAGGTAGATAAATAATTGTCCTAGTTAAGTGCACAGACTTTTTAGTGTAGCAAGACTAATGGACATTAAACAAAATCAGCGGGGTTTACCAAAACATTAAGGTAGTGTTACTTGTGCTGCTGCTCTTAAGAATGATGAGATTTGATATCCTTTTGTCTTTCTAGGGAATTAAAAAAAAAAAGGAGTGGGGGGGAGGGGAAGCAAAAGATGAATCTGTCCTGTTGGATATACATTGGAGTAAAATTAGTTGAATGGTCTAAAACAACCAGATTTGAGGATCCTTACCCTTTAGTGCAATCAGCTGAGACACCACAAGTGGAGTGAAAAGGGCCTTAAAGCTTTGAGTGACTCATGATCTAGGAAGCACCTGGGGAAGAAGAAGCTTAAGCATTAAGTGACTTTTGATGGAGGGCTTCTTAATTCTGTAGCAAATAAATAATGAGATTTGGAAGTGGTGACTAAGATTAAACAGATTGATTTCAGAAGTAGGTTTAGAGTTTTTGTACTAATTGTAGTTCATCATAGAAATAAAATGCTCAAATGACAGCATTTTTAATACATTTATTTGAAGACTGTATATTTTTTTATATATATATATATAGTCAGATTGGTAAACGATTCTGTTGTGGATATCAGATTCAGTTGTATACGATCACTTTGCATTTATAAATTCTTTGTTTTACTAATGCACTTTAGAAGTTGCTATTTTGCTCTCAGTTGCTCACTGGTGTTCTTCTGTGTGCTTGGCTGTATTTTGTTATTGTAATAAATATGGCTTTTTGATAAGTATTTTGGTATTTGGCAATACCTGAATATCCAAATACTTGATACTGCTTAGTTTCTTAATAATAATATAAACAAGGTTTAGGCTCTTTCATGTACCAGTAAGGTATAAGCTTGGCTAACTATATAGGGCACAGGTTTTGAACAACCTTATTATGAGATGATATGGGGTTTTGCAATTTAAAAGTAAGCATGTCTGTTCTGAAACTATAATAGCTTATCTAACTGGTACTTCTGATGCTTAATTTAGGGAGTGCTAATTTGAACTCGACTAATTTTGAGCATCTTAAGCATGTTATAAAAGCAAGAGGGCTTTTCTTTGTTTTAAAGGATAGGGGAGAGAATGAGAGGTAATGGATTGATATTTCTAGTTCTTCTTTAAATCCACTATGTAAGAAATACAGATCACTTTCTATGGTTGCAGTGAAACTATAGACCAATTGTAAAAAGTCCAGCTGTCAGGGGCTAGTGAGCTTTTGGTTTTATGACAACTTGGTGAGACCCGTGGATGTTAGACTTCCATTATTGGGTTTTAAGGCTTCACCTTTTCAAGCCTTGATGTGTCTCTCATAATATACCGCTAGTTTTTTATTTCCTCAGTATAGATAATTATATTTATGGGGATTTATATCAATTTTGATATGCAGAGAGAGATCTATTAGTCTCAGCAGGCTTGAACAGTGGGCCCATGTGATCCTAATGAGGTTCAACAAGGCCAGCTGGAAGATGTTGCACTTGGGTCAAGACAATTCCAGAAATGAGTACAGACTGGGAGAAGAACTCATTGAAACAGCGGTCCTGTGGGAAAGGACTTGGGAGTTCTGGTGGATGAAAAACTGGACGTGAGCCAGCAGTGTGCTTTTGCAGCCTGGAAGGCCAACAGCTCTATCACAAGCAGGGTGGCAGCACGGACAGGGAGGTGATTGTTCCCCCCCTACTCTGCCCTTCTGAGGTCCCATCTGGAGTACTGTGCCCAGGCGTGGGGCTCCCAGCACAATAAGGATGCTAGTGTTATTTCTTTATATACTCATGCTCTACTCCTCGTGGTGCTGATTAGTAGGCTGTATTTTTTTTTATCTGCCTCTAGCCCATTTCCCAGTGTTTTTATCTGGCTGTAATTTTTATTACCTTTAATCAAGAGTTTGTCTGGTTTTCGTTTTGTAGAGAAGTGGATACTTAAACACCTGGTACAGCCACCACATAACTGCATCATAATGTCAAGTATCTGTGTATAAAGAAGAACAAAACACTGTAAAAACAAGATTTAGTTAGTCATTGAGATTCAAATCTCATGAATTGAGTTACAGGAGCAGTGAACTCCCGTTTATGCTCAGCCTTTCTAAAGCATTAGAGGTAGCTTGTATGTATAATACTTTTTGGTGCAAAAGTCAATTATTGTTAGTGACATGACAGTAAGATGTTTATGGAATTATGAAATGTGTATACAGTGTTAACAGTGTCTTCTCACACTTAAGGAGGAGAAGTTTTAATTGTACTACGTTCCCACAAATGTTTTCTTTGGCAATCTACCTTCTTGTGATTAACTTCAGTAAATATCTTGCTAAAGGGAACACTGGGAAATTTAGTAAGAGCTCAGTAGTTAGAAATGTTTCTTGGGAAATTGTAAGACCCGTATAATGGGGATCTATAATGTAGTACCTGTAATAATGGGGAGCTTTCAAAAAATTATTTTTGCAGCTTGCAGTGCTTTTTGGTTTTGCTTCTGAAGTAGAGGAATTATGTGGATGTTCTGAGTGCCTCTGTCCAGTTTATTCCAAAACTACATACGTTGGCACTTAAAATTTTTGTTTTGCCAAAATATAGTGGCAATTACTGACTTTGTCTCTGAAGAGTAATGATCAGTATAACCTAAACAACTTTAAATGATGCAAAAATGATGTGCTATAAGGTGACGTGGTTTAGAAGAAGGTACAATTCTTCTGATAGTATAATAACCAAAGATATCATTTTCTGTGGTGTTTTAATTGTTTACACTTGTATTATGGATCAGAAAAAAATGAAGCTTCAGTATTTTTTCCTCAGTTATGTGACACAGCTCTTCAGTGAACAAGGAGTTCAGAAATAGAGTATCTCATAACTGAGAAATACATGTACCAATATGTACATGTACATTCTTATTTTTATACCTTTTTTTAATAGCATAGTTAAATGATACATGGGTTATTAGAAGCCTCTATTAAAGGTAGTACTGCTGCTGGGGTTTTAAATAGTACACTTGGCTGTTTATCAGCAGAATAAATGTCTGAGAGTCCCTTTTTCCCTCTGGACTTCTTCCTCCATGCTGTAAACAGAATTCCAGTGTGCTCCACATTTGCATGGAGAGATGTGCTATTGCCTTCTGTTGCGTTACAGTTAGGTGCTTTTTCATAGGATTTCTTTTTTTTCATGGGATGCTGATATGGTCCTGTAATCACTCCATTAAGGCTGCTTAAATAAGCTCTTTATTTGTGGATGTTTTTTGTATTGAAGTATTTATACACCAAATACACTTTTTTTGTAGAATTCAGAAGAGACCGTGACTGTGGTCTCCTTTGGGGGAGAGTGAAGTCTCAAAGTCTAGGAGCAATTTCCATAGTCATCTGAAGGGCTCAATACTGGCAGACCTGTGAGTTGAGAAGACAAACTCTTGTTCTCTGTTGCCTCTTGCACTACTCCTTGAGTAAAGCATCAGCGTTTCTCTCTTGAGCCAGCTTGTGCTGTGCCAGGAAAGATGTGGGATTTTTGCTGCTGTTGGGATGTATGGTCTGGCAGAGCCACATCCTCTGAAATGTGCAAGGACCGGCTTTGCGCTGCAGTTTGGGTCTAGAACTGTCATTCTGGAGGGGAAGCTGCTGTGTTGAAGATAAGGATTTCAGAAAGGGGAACTGAAGATGCTTTCCTGATTTATACAAATCATGCTTGAAAGAGCAATTGCAATGTCAGGTGAAATAAATAGCATTATATAAGGGGTCTTGAAACATCCCCAAGCTGAAGTAATCAGGACAAGATTCAGTCCAGTTTGCTGACAGTTTGCCTTCTGCATCTTTCCTTATGGTAAATCTACTAAAATTAACGGGTGGGTGGTGGATGTATTGGTTTAAGCTTTAGTACATTTAGTGAAATAGTACTCCTAACAATTTTATCAAATAAAATATGCATCTTTCAAAAATACCCTCGTAAAAGTGCGAGATGATAATTTTAACAAAATTTATTTTCTAACTCAGCCTAAGAAAAACTTTCTGTCTTCAGAATAATTAATACTTGTGTCCTTGGTGTCCAAAGACACCTATTTGAAAATAAGTGATTGCTATGTGCTGTTGCAGTCATCAGATGCCTTTATTTTTTAAAAGGCCTGTTAAGACTAACTCTTGTTGAAATGGATTAAGAATTGGCTAAATGTTTCACAAAAAGGCTATAGAAATGCTCAAGGGGGGGAGTAGAAGAATAAAAACAAATTCCAAGACAATATGAAATGTTAGAACTTTTTTGTTTTTGCTTACAGAGTCTCACACAAATGTGTTCTCTTCTGTGCGTGGATAGCCATTGACTTAAGGAGTAAGCTTGATGGACAGAATCAGATCCACAAGCAGTAGAGTCCTTTTTCACTTACCAAAAAAAATACTGCCATCCAGATGTTACAAGCATGTTCATCGTCATTTTTTGAACTTGGTTTTGATGTGGATAATTAAGAGATTCATCGCTTACTTAGCAAATAGGGGAGAGTAAATGTTTGTGTGTTTATTGAGTACGGCCAGATGTCACGTTACCATGCTGCATTATTTTTCTTTGAGATTAATAGTGCTTTGTCTGTCTCCCAGATGTATGCTGAACACCTGCCACTTTAATATCTGTCTAGGTCACAGTTAAAAGGAGTCTCTTCATTATGTGTGTATATGCTGTATGAACATCTCCTTTAAACACCTTTTTTCCAGCTTGCGCTGCTTCTATTTCAGAGACTAGAGGATACACACTGATCTGTGGAAGTGCAGCGCATCTTCTCCTCCCCTGGCAGCGTGAGGGCCTTGTGTTTTCAAGCCCAATTTTATGGTGAATGTGAGAGCAGAGCCTTTTTCTGACTAGGCCAGAACTTCTGTGCTGGTGCAGACACTGGAAATGAGAGTAACAGCTCTGTCTTTCACCTGCTAGTCCTGTCAGAAGAACAGAGAGGTGCAAGTTTCCTTTGCCGTTCCTTTACCTTCTGCGCAGTGTGTCTGACATCAGCTTAGCTCGTGAATAACAGCACTGCTATACTCTTCGTGGGGCCTTGCCAACAGCAGAGCTGCAAATGGAGCATGGTTCCTGCTAGGTGCCATAGCATTCCCACTGGGCTCCTGGTAGCAGGGCTGAGTGATAACAACAAGCTCCTTGTGTTTTCTCTCTGCCACCATTTAACAAGCCTGTGTGTAGGGGGAGAGATTAATGTAGCTTTCTGTCTGCTGACTTGGGATAGCATTACAGCACTTGGCATTAGGAAGCTTAGGTTTTCTTTTATATGATGTGTTGGGATTTAGTATTTTTAGAAATAATTTGGCACAGAAAAGCTGTCAGGCTTCTTAACTTGCTCTAGGAGACACTATTCCTTAGTAATTAGCAAAGTAAAATATAAATTTAAGAACCTTTGTGTGGTGCACTCTGATCAGCGTGTTTTGCTTGACTCTAACAGGAGAATGCACACTAGTAGCGGTAGCACTGACAATAAGCTCTGCTCAGGTTGGGGTTTAGTCAGGATAAAGCTAGACCTGTGAGTCAGCCTCATTTCCTTTACCTAAACATTCCCGTGAATGGCTTTCTTCTTCTTTTTTTTTTTTTTTTTTAAGTAGTGAGGATGTACATGCTGTTGCTGGTCCATAGGAAAGGAGAACTGATTGCTGTCTTCCTCAATTGTGTCACTGAGAAAGGATGCAGCCTTTTTGTCCCTCCTTGTAGGAAATCTAGCTGCTGTTTCCCAGCTCTGTGCTCTTCTGCACAGGGTGACCTGCGCTGCTGAATTAGCTCTTGCTAAGGTTTCCAGATGTGTTGTGGCCGTGTCTTCATCTCCTGTTCCTCTTGCAGCATATTCCCCTCAGTGGGAAAAAGGGTACAGAAGAAAGAAGTCTCTGCATGATTTTCTGCTGCTGTTAGTGGATGTCTCACTGTACGGTGGCTTCACCATTTTTACTGTGCTTTTGAAGTGCTCAGTGCTGATTGACCAGAAGTCACCATATTCAAATATTTCAGGATGTGGTCTGTTTCAGTACCACTGCAGAAGATTTTTTTTTTATTTTTTTATTTTTTTATTTTTTTATTTTTTACCTCTTATGAACCAGCACCCATTCAAGCCAGTTCATCTCAAGTACTTGAATTATAGATGTCCAAGTCCTGGAACAAGGAAGTCCTATTTATTTCCCACTGCAGCCTGTGTTTTACTGTTTTTTAGTGCTGTTCTAGCATTTCTCTGTTCCTGCTCCTGTTTTAGGGACTCGATCAGTGTGCTCTCCTGTCATGAAAGCAGAAAATTAACCACTTGAGTGTGAAGTTATGGAAGAAAATGCATAAATCTTCCCATTCTGCATCACTGCAGAAAGGTGGGATCTAATTTTCAATGCTGTAAGATCTGCTGAGCTGTGACACTCCTGTACTAGTTCTGTTTTACTACTGTATCTTTAAGTCCAGAGCCCAGGTTACCTGCCCTTGCAATAAGATGAGTATTTCACTGCAGTAGATGGAGAGAAAGAGATCTTCTTATCTCTTTCCATAAAGTACTTTGAAAGTGGAAACGTAGCATAAGAGTGAAGGTTTTTTTTTTAGCTGATGAAACTGGCATTTGTTTGCAGTGGTGATATTATTAGTCTTGTTAATTAGCTTTAATACAAGATTGAGACTACTTCTGGTACCTACAAGTAGATAGACCGCCATTGCCAAAAATCAGTTGTCATTGCAGCTGCTTCCAATTTATGAGGATATGGAGTGTATTTTTCCAGTCTCACATGAGAGTATCTGTGATACAGGAACAACACTTGCAGATAAATGCCAACTATTTTTCATTTGCATCCAGTTCAGACGCTATTCAGAAGTCAGTTAAAATTAGTCAAAATTAATTTGTAAATGTTAAATTAAAATGTATCCTTTCATTTAATGTCATATTTATACTGAAGTTGGAGGAAGAAAATGAAGTTACATGTTACTACGGAACTTAAATAAGGTACTGAAGCTAATTTTTGGAAAATAATAAAAAAAAATCCATCAGCTTGCTGTTAATTAGGAGAGTATGATTTCTCAGGTGTCTGGGTGACAGAGCCAGGCTATTTTGGTGTGCGCAGAGTAAACTTACAGTGTTCAAATGTCAGTTTAAATTTTCAAGTGTATGCTTAAGTTCGCTCATTCGCAAACTTCAACCTTTCATAAATTGAAATGATCTTTAACAGATATTAGCATGTATTTCAGTAGGCTTGCACATTACAGGTGCTGAAAAGGAACTGAAATTTATTTTAGGGGCAAACTTTTGAGATGTAGGGTTCATTAATGTTAAATAAAACATAGTTTCAAGAAAAGCAGCATTAGACTTTAATTATTACAAGTTTTAATGTGAAAAAATATTTTGGAACTTTTCTATGCTTCTCTTTTGAGCATATTTCACTGAGATCTAGACTTTTCTCCACTCCAAAAATTAAACCATGTGTTAGTGTTCTGGCAAATAATTTTTGCCCAGCATAACAGTACTGCAAACAACTTCTTATAGTACTTTGGAAACTTTTTGAGAAAAGGCCTGTAAGGATGAATATTCATCAAAGCAGCAAGCCTATTACATGGTCCATCAATGCAGTTAGGAGTCTTAGCTGAAGTCAGCAAGCAAAGGCTGGCTCTGCGTTTTTGTGTTTTGTTGGGCATTTTGCTGATGTGTGGAGCTTGGATTTCTGCTGTAGGTGTGAAATATGCCCTTTTCTTATATTCAGCAGAAAGTCTATGGCTTACACAAATCATAACTCACTAGTATTTTGAAGTCTTATGTTAAGCACAGGCTCTATGCTGGGCTACTGGTTGAGGTGTACTCTATACAAGGTGTACTTATATATATATATATATTTTTTTTAAGCTATATATATATATATATATATATAAAATTGTCCTGTTGCATGAAATATCTGCATTCATCAAACTAAATTTGTTGTGTCTTTACCTCATTGCCAACAAAATAGCATTTGTTTCAGCAGGACAGAATAGGCCTTTTGTCTTCCTTGCTCATTAAACCCCATTAGTTTGTACTTTCTCACTTCAGGATGGGATAAAGTCAGCTTTTCTCTGAGCTGGTAATGTAATCTATGCATCATTCAGGTTTTGCAAGTACCATGTCTGCTGTGACTGACTTTCCCCTTGTATCTCCTGTTCTACCACAAATATTGCTGAAGTGTAAAACAGAAGAATCTTGCCTACTGGAAATACCTGGTGGTGGAAGCTGTTTCTGCATGTAGTTCCAACACACAAAAGGTAAATCAGACCTGTTATGCTGCTATCTGTGATAAACCTAAATGCCATTGACTCGCTGTTTCTGCATGTAGAATGAAAGTAGGATGGAAAGCACTTGGAGTTTAAGGAATGTGACTGTTGCCATGCAGTTCTGAGTTGACTAGACCTTTTCTTAGCAGATCCTGGAGAATACTGGAGGACTTTGACATTAAGAAAGCATCAAATTCTGCTAGGAGAAAAGACATTTACTTTGTTTAAAAATGTAAGGGAAGGGAGTAAGAATCATAGAGTCACAGAATGGCTTCATTTAGAAAGTACCTTAAAGATCACCTGGAGTGATCTTTAAGTGGCTGTGGGGTCTTCCACTTGACTGGGCTGCCAGAAGCACCATCCAGCCTGGCCTTGAATGCCTCCTCAACTTCTCTGGACAACCTGTTCCATTGCCTCTCCACGATCATATTTTTAAATTTATTTCAAATATCTAATCTAAATAAACCCTCTTTATAGTTTAAATAAATACTTAAATAATGAGAGGAGAGGGAAGGTATAAGTTAGTTTCTTTTTACCTAGCATGGATGGTGAACAACATCACATAAAATGTGCTGAAAATTTTTAAGATGGTTAAGCATGATTTAAAAACAAACAAACAAAAAATATCCCAAACCTACATTTGTTACTGCTTATGTATCGTAGTATTTAAGTCAAAGTTTGTAGGATAATGAATTCAGGGTGTTGTTTCCAATTTTG